>VZTA01020994.1:227384-338165 GCA_013398855.1 Mohoua ochrocephala
GATGGAGACTTGATCCCCCTGCACCTTTTCATTAGTGTCCTGAGTGCTAGGCTGCAAGAGACCTCATCTTCCAAGAGAGAAGCTGGAGGTGGTTCTTAAACTGGTGTATTAAGTGTTTGTGTACATGTGTCAGTGGTATAATTTGTAACTGAGTGAAAGAAATATTAACTAAATCTAAATATGTACTGTGTTGGGTCCAGACAGTAGTGGTTTGGGGAAAATAGCTGTTTATGCCTGGGATCCACTTGTTCAGCTTGTCTTCAAGAGTGACTGATTTTACTTTTTAAGGGGTTTGAGTGAGTGATGGATACTATTTCTCCACTTCTTGGTGCCTTGTGTGTATAGAAGTTCTGACAACGTCAGTAAGAGATGTGAGGTGTGGTTTGATGAGTAAATTACCCAACACTTGAAATAACTTCATACTGTGATAAATTCAGAAAAGTAAGAGCTTTCCAGTGCTTCCAGTTCTTTCTTTCTTACCCTGAACATCCCATTAAATGATAACTCTGTCAAAGTTTTCAATGCTCAAAATTCCCTCATTCCTTCTACTGGATTACAGCGATGAATATAAAGAGTTGCAAACCAGGCTCTTCCCCTTTCTTTCCACTCTCCAACACACATCTCTGACAATGTTTTCAAATCCCGTCCTCAGGTTTCCTCTGCCTCTCTTTCTGCCCTTTGATCCAGCCTGCCTCTACCTCACATAATTTGTTCTTTACTTCTGTGTTATCTGATCTTTCAAAGGCTTATGTGCTTTTTTTTTTTTCCAAGAGAAGTAGACATTAGTGCAAACAGGAAGAAATAAGTGAATTTCTGCATAGGAGGCAACACAATATTCTAGCGTCTACCAAAAAAAAAGCTTTTATAAAGGGCAGTTGTCTTACTATAGCTGTCTAATCTCATACTCAGTCTTTGTTCATCACATTTACATTTATTTTTAAAACAACTTTTGGACCCTTTGGCTTCCCTTCCAGGCTTTAACAGGTAGTCTGTTCCTGTTTTGTGTCTAGAAAATTTGAGAATGACTTCTATTAGCTACCTCTCTGATGGCTCCATTGGTTACTTCCTGCTGTTACAGGCTATGAAACACATAATTCTTAGATATGTTGATTAAAAACACTCAGTTTAATCTAAATGGTAAATATGATTTTCCGGTATGGCTACAAGTGTATGTGGGAAAACATGACTAAATTGCAGTTCAATATATGTATTTAGATATATTTTAGAAGGAATCCAGTTTTGGTATTTATTAATTTGCAAACGTTTTGATTGATAAATGTTTTGACTGGTAAATGTATATGTGTGTGTGTTTATTTAGGCTTTGCTCACTGCAGTAACATCTCAACACATAGAAATCCACGAAGGAACAGTACTACAGGCTGTAAGAACATGTTACAATATCTACCTAGCAAGCAAAAATCTTATAAATCAAACTACAGCCAAGGCCACTCTAACACAAATGCTGAATGTCATTTTTGCACGTATGGAAAATCAAGCAGTGAGTATCTCAGTATCTTTATCTAGAAACTCTTGAAAGCAAACCAGCTTGAGAGATTTGTTTTATCATTAGTAAAGCTTTTTGGCTTTTCTTACTTGGGTACTTTGGGGAAAAATAAGAATCTGGTATCTGATATTTTTCTTCTTGAGTTTTATACTCTGACATAGGTGGAAAATGTGGAGTTTGGGGGTGGGGGTGGTGTACAGGTTTTAAGCTTCTCATAGTGGTCTGCTGTATTTCATAGAAGTATTTACCTCAAAGGACATCTTGCTTTGGTTTGACTTCATGTGTTGTCATAATCCATTAGAAAAGTCTCAGAAATTCTTCTCTTTCTGGGGATTCCGGATCAAGGGACCACAAAAAAAAGTCTGCCTTGATGTTTTTTCCAAGCACTCCTTGTTTATTGTCACATCTACTCCCTGAACTTCCTTATAGGTCGGGCAGACAACTCTTGGTCCAGTGGTTTATGTAGTGTAGTCATCCCTTCTTTGACAGTGAAGGTATGAACTATGTGCATAGTTGGGAAGCAGCCCTCTTGCAAGGGATTATCCCATGATGCTGAAGTTATTTATAATTAAACAAAGATGCATTTTCTTAAACTGTGACAGCTTTAGGAAGGCACTGTGTAAGCAGAGACAATAGAGAAGTCATCTTTATAAAATAATGCGTATATCTTATTGTTTCGTTTTGATAGTCGAGTTCTTGTGTGTTTGCAATGCTTTTGTAGCTTCAGGAAGCCAAACAGATGGAAAAGGAAAGACACAGACAGCAGCACCATCTCCAGCAGTCTCCAGTAAGCCATCATGAGCCAGAATCACCTCAGTTGAGACATATTCCAGCACAGGCTGATCAACTGTCCAAAGACCATGAGAGAGAGCTTGACCACAGCACAAATGATGTGGACAAAAACCTTCAAGAAGATATTGAGGCAGAAAATGGATCTGACATTTCTAGTGCTGAAAATGAACAGACAGAAGCTGACCAAGCCACAGCAGCAGAAAGTAATCAGTGTGTATTTCTGTTTCATGGAGGGAGGGAAAAGGTCTGTAAAGAGAGAGGCCTGAGGATTGTCTTTTTTCTCTCTCCCAAATCTGGAGTCAGGCAAAAGTTTTCAAGTAGTTGACTAATGCAAAATGCCCATTTGTCCTTGTTACCACTGTCCATCAAGAGCATCCTTTAGTCCTGCACTCTGTAGGAGTCTGTATCAAAAATTCCTTTTTGCATCTGTGTAATATTGTGAATGTTTTTGAGAACAACATCTCAAAAGCCTCAAGTTTTCAATGTATTAATGTATGTGAAGGTACAAAATTGATGTCTTTTGTTGGCTCAGGCCTGTAGAATAATGGTTGTTTACAGGCTAAACACTGGAGTTCATACGTTCTGCAAATACCTATTTTTGAAGCATCCAAACTTTTATTAAGAGACTCGTAACTGAATTCTGAAATATTTAGCAAAATACCTTCCTAATTTTAGAGTTTCTCATTAATACTTGTTTGTGTTTGTTTTTCTCTATAAAGATCTTTCTAAAGCTGATGGAGGAACATATGATGGTGAAAGCAATGAGTGTGAAGAGAAGGCACAAGAAATTGTAGAAAGTATTGTGCAGGAAATGGTGAACATAGTAGTTGGAGGTATTATATTAATATCTGTCTAGTCAATAGCATCTGCAGTCTGATTCTTGACCTTAAGAATTATTTACCACTTTTAAGTATTTAACTAAAATTTATCGTCATTAAATATGACTTACGTGCTGAGGAAGACAGTTGTCAGACTTTAGCTGTGCATTATTTAACAGCAAAATGGACAGGATTTCATACATTGATTTACACTCTTTGTATTGAAGACTAATATTCTCTTAAAATACAAAATCTTGGTGGTTTTTTCTTTTTGGTTTTTTAAAATTATTATTATTATTTTATTTTCTTTCTATATAAACACTCTTCAGGAATGGGTTCCTCTCTGTAGTAGCAGTGTGTCACTATATTTTTCAGTTTGTTGGAAATTGTCTCTCAGACCTAGTGAGTGATGTCCCATACCAGTACTTCTTGGAAACTTGGTAGAGTGGTGACCCTGGCAATGTGAAGTTATAAGGAAGTTTTTTATTGTAATTTTCATTAGTGGGAATTAAGAGTATTGGCAATTGTTATAGTTCTCTAATGCCATGTAAATTCTGCCTTAAGCTGCTCCTTATGATATTTTAGTATTTAAACGTTGGGTTTAAAAGCTCTTTTTAATTTTTAATCTCATGTAACATTTGTTAATAATTTTTACATCTTTTCTGATAGATGTGGAAGGGACTGCAGGTGGTGATGGCACAACTGTATCGTTAGAGGATGGCAGTGACAGTGAAAACATTCAGGCAAATGGAATTCCAGGGACTCCAATTTCTGTTGCTTATACACCATCTTTACCTGATGACAGATTATCTGTCTCTTCCAACGATACTCAGGTACAGGCAGATATAAATTGGGAAATACTGAAAAAAATATTATGTTTTAAATGTTGCCCAGCACTTGTGCAGAGTGATTAGTATAATTCCATTAAAAAGTTACTGAGATGAATTTCAAGTATAAAGTCATGTTATTCTACTTCAATGCACTATTTGAATGAAATTTTTCTGAATAAATTTTTCATGTGATGTCTTTTTTATCCCAGCATGTTTTTAGTTGCCCCATGGAGTTCACTGTTCCAAGAGAACTCAGTTTCCTGTTTCGTGAAGTGCTCCTGAGAAACTATAAAACTAGTATTCCATATACATAGTGAAGCATACAGCCAATTATACACATGCCTGTGTAATTTTAGTGTGCTCTTTTCAAACAATAAGTAGAAATTTCAAGCTGATAGCATGATCTTAATGCACTGATTTCAGATCAAGAGTTTCATGTCTGAGAGGATTTGATTTTCATTAACAAAATAGATGTGATAATACACTCCCTCTGTTGTATGAGACATGTATGCACTTATCAGCTGACCAAGAGTATCTGCTGTCAGAGTGTACTGAGTAATTAGGTTTGAGAATAATAATTTTAAGTTCAAAAAGTTAGAGTCACATAGGCCATACAAGTAGAAGACTGAACGTTAAACATATTGCCTATGTATGGAACAGTAATACAGAATTGCAAGAACTTAGTAATAGGGGTGTTTATTGTACCATGGAAATTTTACCAAATCTATCTGGCAACAGATAGTTAACTACTCATGTTCTGTTAAAATGTCAAGTGTTAGGGTCTTTCTAAACTAGTTATCTACTGAAAGTGCCTGGCAGCAATTCACTGCAAATTACTCTACTTAAACTTGACCTAATTTCATGACAATCTTTAACTAATTCTGACTTTTAACTGAGTAGGCAGTTTTTAGTAGTGACTTTCATTTCAACAGGACTGCAGAATGTTTTGTTTTAGTCTTGAAACCATAAAGCTAAAGTGAATTGGTTATATCTGTATAATATATTAACTTCTTATTGCTCAGAGGTGGGGATTTCCCTACACACGCTGCTAATGCAAAATGGAATACTGAAATATGTTAACTTCCTTAGGAATCTGGAAATTCTTCAGGACCTACCCCTGGTGCTAAGTTTTCCCACATTTTACAAAAGGATGCCTTCCTTGTATTCAGGTCACTGTGTAAACTCTCCATGAAGCCCCTGTCAGATGGACCACCAGATCCAAAGTAAGTAGAATTTAAGAGTTTTCCTAATGAATCTGAAAATAAAAATAAATTATTTAAATATTTTTGTGAGTCCTGTTACTGAGAAACTAATGGTATGGTGAAAAGAACCTAGAAACTCTGGAAAGATACTTTTATGTTTTAATGCATCTTTTGTATACCTGTTAAGAAGTTTCTCAACACCTATCCTTCTATAAGTACAACATGTTCTTCCTAGCTGCTGTTTATAATGCCTTTCAGAAGGGTTGTGTAGAAGATCTTCAGGTATCTCTGGTCTTGCTCATGTTGCTCTGCTTTTGGTACCTTCCAGGTTCGTAACCCTTGCTGGTTGTGCCCCATAATTTCTTTCACCTCTTGCGTATTTGCTCACCATCCAAAACATAGCCCTGTACTGGCCACTGGGAAGAAAATTCACTCTATGCCAGCTGAAACCAGCACATTTGTGTATCCAGTACACATACTCAGCTCTACTTCATCTTAATATAAGCTACTCACCTGGAGCTGATAACTGGTTATGATAAATTCATGTTACAGTGTTTCATTCTTCTGTTCAGGTTGGACACTCTTATCAGCCTATTTAATCAAAACACAAATGTTTGATAACAAAGTCTTTATTTGGCTGTTTTCTCTGACTGAAGATACCCTATTTTCAGTTTCATTTATAGAATTGTTGTAAAGCAAATAAAAATTCTCCTCTATAGATGGATGCCAGTATTAAGTTGGAGTGTCAGCAGAAAGGTTTGCTTTCTGATCTTGGATTTATATGCATATAATCTATATGCATTTTTTTGCACATTAGTAACAATTGCTAATAACTTTCAAGAGGAGTGCCTTTTTTTTTTAAGGAGTGCTAAGAGATTAAATTAAAACTGTAGTTGATTTCAGATGACAGTGAAAGGCCTGGTGTTCTTCAAAATAAAATAAGCTTTACTTGTCCAAGTCTGGCTTTTAAAGCAGGTAACTTTAAGACAGTTGAGTTTAATCAGTGATGTGTGGTGTGGATTTAATAAGCTGAAAAAGATAAGATGTAGTCAAAAGGGTTTGAAAGTTTAGTCTAGAAATGTTTTTAAATTATCTAGTGATGCACGGTGAATAGTCAGGACATTAGAGAATGAAGACTGAGGCATGGAGACTTTCCTCACTATTTCTGAGAATTCTCTTCCAGGAAATGCCATGAAAATCCTGTGGTTTTAGTTAGTACTCTGAGACTAAAGCTGTCCATTTATTAAAGGTTTTAATGGATTAACTCCCTTTGCAAGAGCAGTAATAGCTGTTGAGGTACTTGGAGAATCTCATCTGAATCCATGGAGTCCTTGACATTCATATTAGAACTGGCGAAGCTCTTCATACAAAACAAATTGGAGAAAAAGGCATTTAGGGCAACAAAAAGTCACTGCAAATACATTTGAAGATATCCCATATTTGGAGAAGTGCCTAGAATTTATCAGTGGTTCTGAGGCATTGATGGCTTTTTGAACTATTACAAACAGGCTGTAATTGGAAGAGGAGGCGTAGGATATCTATGGCATTTCAAGAGTCTTATCTGCCTCTTTAAAAATCTTATTTTCAGTGAAATTTGTTATGAAGGCTGTAATGAAAATATTTTTAAATTTTAGGTAACTGAACATGAAGCTTTAGCTTAAAATCACAAGTCTGGGAGTTAAGATCAGCATTTTGCTTCCTGGGAACCTGGTTAATGTCTTTGTTTCCTTTTTCTCTGGAATAAAATAAGATGGGAGTGAAAAATAGCTCGAAGATTTGCTTGCTGGTTTTTGGTTTTGCCTTGAGCCTGTTCTAAATTAAGTGAGCTTTACACATCATACAGAATTGTTGAGGTCAGCATGTCAGGATTTCAGGTAGGAGCTGACACTTACTGGAAGTAGGCAATATTTAATATTTTATTTATGACTGAAATTCTCTTCATATTTAAATTTGTATGTTCCATAACAAAGTATGGTCTGGTCACAGGCTGTCTGCACACCTGGTACCATGTGATACAAAATCAAGCCTTTTGCATCAAAAGAGATTGTAATGTCAGCTTCCATGCACTGCCAGCGCCAAGCATTTCCTTGAAGAACTCCTACAGAGAGCAGTTTTGGATTGACTTTGACCTGCAGCCCTTTAGGGGAAATGTGAGGGACAAGTTCCTCACTCAGTTTGACTGGCTGTTTTCTTCTCAAAAGCATCTTCAGAAAAAAAGTCTACTGTTGGCATTATATTTTGAGTTTGAAATGTTTGCAGATTGATTTTCCCATCCCACTTTGTTGGGCAGAAATAATTGAGTTTATTTGCAACATACTTAATATTAATTAGCACTTTTGATTTTAGCTAGACTGGAATTAGTTGGTTTTTTTTTTTTCATTAAGCTTGATATTCAGCTACTCTGTGTGCCACAGATTGACTTGAAGCACTCCTTACTGTGTCTGGGCTGTACTGGGTGAAAAATTTCCTGTCATTGTTCCCTGTGTTTCGTAACTGTCCTCTGTCAGGGGCGGTTGTTTAATGAAAGCTGTGTCCTGGTGGGAAAGCCAATTGTGTCTATACCTGCTCTTCAGAAGAGATACAGCCTTTTTTGAAATGATCAGGAGTGGGGAGGAGCATCAGGAGTCTTAGGAGAGAATGGTTTCACCTGGAATGCTATTTATTGCATTGTATTTTAATAGGTACAGATTTCCTTTGTGCTTTTTTCGTGTGTGGTTTGAGGGGTTTTTTGCTGTTTTGTTGTGTTTGTTGTTTTGGGGTTTTTAGAGCAGAAATAGTAGCACTGTTTGACATAAATTCTAGTTTACTTGAGTCTGTAAGAATGTTACTGTGGAACACTTGCAACACTGCAGTTGCCTGACTTGGTGATTGCCATGTTTGAAATAGGCACATTGTGTGTCTTACCTCTGCTCTCAGAGTGGGATGGGCCCGGTGACTGATTAAAGCTGTATTTGGGAAAAGAGATTCCAGTGTTGGCAGGAAGTAGGTCAGGCAGTACAGCTGTTGTCTTCATAGTCCTTCAACTCTCTTTCTATGCTAGTGGAAATAGAGAAGGAGGAGGAATTTCCACCTTTACTAGTCAGGCTTTGGTAGATGGGCTGGATTTTAGATGGGATCTTCCAAAGCTCTTAACAGGACAGAATGCTCCTTCATCCTCTGGCTAAAAGGGCAGCATTGCCTCTTGTTGCTGCTGTTCTGCGGTACAGAAGAGAGAGTGGTTCAACAGTAATTTTTCCTTTTCTGGAAAAAGGTCTTGCCTGCATTCTTGTTTGAAAAATGACCAGTTCAACAAAAAAAAATCAACATCTTTTTATGACCCTTTCTGCAACAGGTTGTGTCAAATTTGAGTTTCTCTCATTAACATCCCACTTGCAAAATCGTTGTGGTTTGTTTTGACTTTTCAAGAGAGTGTTTTTTATTTTTTATGACTCACACGGGGCTGATGTGCTGCATTGTTTTGTTCTAGGTCTCATGAGCTGCGATCAAAGATTCTTTCATTGCAGTTGCTTCTGTCCATTCTGCAAAATGCAGGACCAGTCTTCAGGACAAACGAGATGTTCATTAATGCTATAAAGCAGTACCTTTGTGTTGCACTGTCAAAAAATGGAGTCTCATCAGTTCCAGAAGTTTTTGAACTTTCACTTTCCATATTTCTTACCCTCCTGTCAAACTTTAAGACTCATCTAAAGATGCAGATTGAGGTATGTTACATTAATTTCTAATTAAATGTGTGGGAGGTGTTAAGTGAACATTTCTTTATATTTGTGTAGCTTGGTCTTGCTTAAATAAATTTATTTTCCTTTGTGACTCACAGCTTTTCTGTGAGACTTGCCAGATCTTCCTTATTTTAAAGTTTTCTGTTGGGTGTGGCATGGTGTTATTGCAGAATGTTGCTGAGACTCAAAATTGAGTAGGTTTGTGCCTAAGCTCAACCAGCGTTCAATATTGCAATTAAGAAAGCTTAGCCCAGCACTGCATATTATAAATTAGGAAAATGAATACACTTAGGAAAAGACTCTGTAATATATGGTTTTGCAAAAGATTTTTAGAATGAAAACTAACGACATGAAAAGCATTGTGGATTCTCTTTGAGGTCACTTGAACAGATTTTTTTTCTCTGGGGAAGTCCCACCTATTGCATTATTGTAGCCACTTCCCTTTGCTTATCGGGGCCTCTGTCAATATATGTCCTGAATAAGATGATCTCATTTCCTCTAAAGGTGTGTGCACAATTTAACTCCTTAGACTATAAGAGGAGATAAGTCCATATTCTTTGCAATAAATTATCTGAGTCCTGGCAAACATTGTAAATTTTCAATGGGTCAGTTTTAAGTCATAGGGAAAAGGAAGATGTATCCCCATGCGGGCCATTCACATAAGAGTTGGGCTCAATGATCCTTGCAGATCCCTTCCAGCTCGGAATATTCTGTAATTCTATATGTGGAGGATTTGTTCTTGAGATCTGCTCTTTGTGCATAAGGTACAAGCAGCTTCTCAGAATGACTCTGTCCAGTCCACATGGATACCCTCTCGAGGTGTCCCATGTGTTAAAGATCTTAATTCTGTGGTGATTAAAGTAGTGCTGTGTGCAGTGTGTCCCTGCTGTTTATTTTAGTAATTTTATGTTTGGGGAGTCAGGTGTGAATGCTGAAGCCACCAGATTGCCCCGTCCATGTGGAGCTTAAGTATGTGAAAAGATGCTTAGAAATGTTGATCATCTTGCTGTTCTAAGGACCTCGAATTCAGGGATATCTTCATCTGTGGATATCATTGTACAAGTTGATACGTTATGGCAGCTTTGGAGGAAGAACCTCATTTTGACAGCAGCATGTCAGAAAACGATTGTGTTCTGATCACTTACCAGGTTATTTTGATACTTCTTTGGGGAAGAAACAATAAGATTTCCAGTACGTGGTTGAGCTTAGATTGGATAGAAATGATTGAATGTGCCTTGAAAACATGATGCATTTTGAAGAGTTTCAAGACCAACTGTGTGCTCAGCAGGACCGTAGTGCATGTGCGGTGCTTGGCACTTCAGACAGACTGGGTGGAGCTGTTCTCCGTCCCACAGCCCAGAAAGTGTTGGACTTGCTGTGTTTGGAGAGTTACAAGTCAGCGTGTGGGTGGTGAACGCATTGCAGTCGGCTTCCCTGACAGAAATTTGATAGGTTTCCATCACTGCCAGCCTTTCACAAGTTCCAAACAGAAAATGAAGACATATGAGGCAAACTGGATATAGGATGCCCCACACTATCGTAGCAGGTTGTGGAGTACGCTGAATTAGGACCATCACCACGTATCAGGGCTACATTTCCTCCTTGTGAACAGAAAACCACAAACTTCATGCTGCTGAAGTACCCATCTATGGGGTACAGCAGTTTCTAGAAACTTCTTTCTTTTTCCTGGTTGTGAGCTAAGAATTCTTCTTTCAGCTACTGATCCTAAAGGTTATCCTGAAGATGTGGGTAGACATGTAGATAACTTCACATGCAGTTTGTGTCTTGGAGCTGTAAGGAGAGCCATATGCTCTGATTTATAATATGCAAAATCTATATATTTTGGGATTGAGGCTGCATTTTTCATCTGTGTAAGAATTTTCTGGCATGTTTGAAAAGAATAGTTTCAGATTCTGTTGAAAGTCACCCTCCTATGGCCTGTTGACTTACATATTTAGCTAATGCTGCCCTCTGACAGTAAAATAGTTTTGAGTTGTACCTTAGTTGTATTGTAACTGTATTTCTGAATGGGTTAATGAATATATTTGAGCAAATCAAATATTTCATATCAGAGGAGTTGGGGTGTCATTTAGCTGTACTTACCATTACCTCCCTTTCATAACTGTGAATAAGCTGCCTTAAAACTCATGCTTCACTTGACCAAACATAATAAATAATTAGCTCTTTTCTGGTTTAGTTTTCCGGTATGTTAGGAACAAAGTCTCAACTCTGTGATGTGAATTGGAATATGTTGTATAGTGATAAATAGCATTTTTTAGTAGCTGAAATGTAAACCATCACTATGGTTTTGAGAAGTTCTTCGTTCCAGGATACGCTTGTCCAAAGGTGTCACCAGAAGCAAGAAGTCAGCTTGGTCTCGGTGATGCCTTAGGTTTTAACTTTTGTATTTTTCAGATCCTGTACTGCCTAGTGTGTAACTCTGAAACTTCATACAGCCTGTGAACTACTGTTCCCTCGTGCTGGTTAGACATAACAAACCCTCTCTGGGCCTGAACTCAAGGACACCTTGTTGTCCCAGGCCCCAAAATATGTAAACTAAAGCCTTTGAGAGGAGGGGCAAACTTAGGGTAATTACATCATTAGCTGAAATTATAATTGGAGAATTAACCCTGATATGCAAATGTACCAAACTTATAAAAGTGTGAAAAACTCATGACCCGTCGTCCATCTTGGATGTAGCCTCTTGACTGCCCAAGGTGTACCTTTGAAGGCCCTTCAAATAAATACCTACTTTTTTTCTCTTAATCTTGTCTAGCTTCTGTTTTCAGGTAGCCACTTCAAGACATCATCGGAGGCATAGAGATCTGAAGTGCCTTTGATAGTATGCAGAGCTTCCAGCTATTTTCTCTTCTAGCTTAGATTTGGGTTTAGTTTTTGTCCCTGAAACTTTTTTCTCTGCTTCATCAGTGACTTCTTTTTTAAATTTTCTAGCAGAAAAGAAATAATTTTGCTGGTTCCAGAGAGTGTGTAAAATTACTGTCTTTCAATAAAAAATCAGAAAACACCAGATGTGTAACTGAGGGTTACTCACAGCATGACATTTATTAAATTTCATAAAATTGTGGCTAAAATCAGTCTAGTACTCTTAAGTATGTTTAAGCACTTGCAAGTTTTTGAACTGTGTTCAACTGCTAAGGTTTCACAGGGATGCTTTCCTTATTAAGACAGTCAGCTGGCATTGTGCTGTGTGCCTCTCTTTCTCTAAAGAGATCAATAAAATCTAACTTTTGCTTGAGGAAATAGCTTACCACCAAAATTGCCCAGAAGTTGCTGTTTTCCCCCAGATGTATGACTTAAAGTGGAAATAGCCTTATGCTTATCTCTGCCTGGCTAATAGCATAAAAATCTCTGTAAAAATTCTGTGCTGTGAAGGAACAGTCAATATTAAATACAAGGGTAGTTATATGGTTGGATATTTGTGTGATGCTATTGGAGAAGAGAAGTTGAATGGTTTGAGACTTGGCAGCCCTGCAGTAAAACTGTATGTCGTGCATTTGGAAGCCACAAGTGGCTGTGAAGAGCTGAGCTCTCAGAAGTACAGAACGGTGATGTAACACCTTGTAGCAGTTCACTTTTGAGCTCAGGTGCTGTTAGAGCAGTTGCTGCTGCTCAGGGAAGAAGTGAGAAGAAGCCTTGGCTTAGCTGCTAAGCAGGCTTGGCTGAATTAGCCAGCCTATGGTGCTGATGGATCTGGTGAGGAACTAATTGAGAGGGGATAAAATAGTTTCTGTTCCCAACAACAGCATCTGTACTAAAGTGATTTCAGGGCAAACTCATCTCTGTTCTAGTGAAGAGTAGCTTTCCTATTAATTTTTTTTGCATGCTGTGCCTGACCAGTACCCTTCTTCCAATAACCTAGTACTGTAGAGTGATTCTTTGTGTCAGGATGTTTCCCTTTTAATGAAGGTCCAGTACTTCAAATTTGCATAAGTAGCTGTTTGTTATGGTTTTGCCATAATGTCATCATCTTGTAGAGAAAATATTTTTGTCATGAAGTAATACCTCTTCTTTCAAAATCCCAAATGAACTCTTAACAGCAGTTTAGGCTACTTGTTAGGCTGAATTGTCCTTCTGGATTTGACATTATTCCCATTTCTTCTGGTTTAGAATGCTCAGAAAATAAACCTGGACAACAATATGCAGAAGTCCATAAGTAAATTACTCAAATTCGTAGTTTGCATGTATCAATCATAAGTTATATTTCTTCCTTTCCTCCCTTTTTTTGCCTTTTTGTTATTTCCCGGACCTCTAAAGTGCTGCTTTCAGAGTTATGTCAGAATTTTGACCATTAAAGTTAATGACTGTGTTTGTAATAGATTTTTTTTCTCCTTCTTCCTGGAATATTTGTTAGGTTTTCTTCAAAGAAATTTTCCTGTATATCTTGGAAACTTCTACTAGCTCATTTGATCATAAGTGGATGGTTATACAGACGCTGACAAGGATATGTGCAGGTATTCAGGACTGTTGTGTTCTAGATTTTTTGGTTTTTATCCTAAAGAACAAAACTGTACTTGCCTTTTGTTGAGTTACCTAGTTTTTGTTCCAAGTTTGACAGTGTCACTTTATTTATAGATGCCCAGAGCGTGGTGGACATCTACGTGAACTATGACTGTGATTTAAATGCAGCAAATATATTTGAGAGGCTGGTTAATGACTTATCAAAGATTGCACAAGGAAGGGGTAGCCAAGAACTTGGCATGTCCAATGTTCAGGTAAAAATTGCACCAAACTTTATGAAGTTTCATGTTTCTTGTCATAATAGGTTGGCAGTAAACTCTTCAGTCCACTAATTAATTGCTTATGAAATCTTTTTTAGGAATTAAGTTTGAGGAAAAAAGGACTGGAATGCTTAGTATCGATCTTGAAATGCATGGTGGAGTGGAGTAAGGATCAATATGTAAATCCCAATTCCCAGACAACACTTGGTAAGACACACAGTATGTTTCTTCTGGCTTTAGTAATGAGGTACTGCAGGAGTTGAGTGTGTTCTTCCAGTGTTTTGATGCTGTTAATGTTCAAACTATTTTTCCTCTGGTAGAAATACTGATAAGTTTGGTGTTATTTAAACAAGTTGTCTTAGTTGTCTTTTCCTAACTGTATGAATTCCTTAAATGCTACTGGACTGAAAATGTCTAAATCCTATTATTTTCTGTATTTCTGATTTGAAAAGTGTCTCAGAACTTGCTTTGAAGCTCCCCTAATTTTATCTAATTTCATATTGATTAAATAACTACTAAAGCAAGCTGAATAGAGAGCATTTTTTACTTATTTACTGATTATTTTAAAAATTACTTATTTACTGATTATTTACTTATACTTTTTATAGCTGTTTGAAGTATGTTTATAGCTGTATAGAAGTTTGAATGTTGTAAATCATGAAGTAACTAAATCATTACTTGTTTTAATCTTGTTTTCATCCGACCTGAGATGGGAAGTATTAAGGTTATGCCACAGTTTTCAGATTAAGCACTTAAAGTTGGTAGGTGAAGTAGTAAATTTTCTAGGAGTGGTTAGCATGGCTGTCTGTGGCTGTCTTAGAGCACCAGCTCCTTGGCATGCCTAAATTCTTTTAGACACTGTGTTTCAAAAACTTAGAATAGTTACTCCAAGTTCAAAGTGACACTGGATTTGAAAATAGAATACAAAAGCTATAGTTGGGGTTTTTTTCTCAAGTGCCTGAAATTACAGTTTTAATTTAAGACTTAAATTTCAGTATGCGATGAACTGAAAGAATTCTCCTTGATATGTTGTAGTGACTTTTTAATTATTATTTACTTTCCCAGCCAAAATAAAAGCAGAATATATATCTATAAATAAATACATACATAATTGAAGATAACCCTGAGTTTTAGAAGCCTTCATTGAGGAATCGACCTGTGATTTTTATTTCTTTTCACTGTATGTGTTTTGGATATATGTAACCCTTTCCAATTTATAGGCCAAGAAAAACCCACAGAACAGGACAGCAGTGAAACCAAACACCCTGAGACAATTAACAGATATGGAAGCTTAAATTCTTTGGATTCTACTGCTTCATCAGGAATTGGCAGTTACAGCACACAGATGTCTGGCACTGACAACCCAGAGCAGTTTGAGGTCCTAAAGCAACAAAAGGAAATAATAGAACAAGGAATTGACTTGTGAGTGCCCTTTTATCACCCATGGGAGGGTGGATTCTTTTGGAGCTATGAAGATTCCTGGGTTTTTCTTCCTTCTCCTCATAGATACTCATCTTGTGTTAGGAAAAAAACTCTGGATGTAACAGCACTTCCTCTGGTGAAAGAGTGCTGAATGGTGTCCCCTTTGGAGCCTGTCAACAGTGTTTTGTGTTAACCTAATTCCTCACAGCTAGAAGATGAGTACTCTGAATGTTTGTTCTTTTTTCTCCAGACCTGCTTGTCTAAAAATAAGGTTTTTATATTTGGATAAAAAGAACATTGAACTCGTGATCATTTGAATGTGACCCGTTTTAATGTACATGTTACTGATGAAAATGCCTATATGCTTATGCTGATGAGTCCTTGTGATTAATTAACTTGTCATAATTAGAACTGGAGGATAGTGTAATTTCTCAGTGCGGTCTGACATGAATCTTCTATGTGATTTCATCTTCGTCACCTTAATCTCCTCGGTTTTATGCAAAAATAAGAGTTTCCTGTCATACAGTTCTGGGACCCTGCACGAATATGCCTTCGTTCTTTAGGGCTTCCGTTTCTTTCAGTTTCCTGGTTCTATGTCTTGTGTGTTTCCATTCTTACAGGCAGCTAATGGATTTGTTGATTGTTTCACGCAAATTAAGATAAAAAATCCACAGAGCATAATTGTTCTTTCCAAGTCAAGCTTTTGCTGTCTTTGCGGAATATTTTTTTCTTCATGAGTGCCAGAGTAAATGGGAATAGTTCATTCCTATCTAATGTGCAGTTTGATAAAGGAAAAAGATTTCATATGTAGATTTTTCAGCATCTCCTCTGAAATTTCTGAATCTTTTTACTTAAGCTGGCACTGCTTTGTGCATGGGTAAAAGGGTTAACTCTCATTTCATCCTGCTCTTCGTTGTACAGATTCAATAAGAAACCAAAGAGGGGGATTCAGTACCTGCAAGAACAAGGAATGCTTGGCACTACCCCTGAAGATATCGCTCAATTCTTGCATCAAGAGGAAAGACTAGATTCAGTAAGGAAACTGTTTTCCTGATGGTTGTCTGTGCTCATGCTGATGTGTTTATACTAATTGCAAATCAGTTTATAGTGTTTAGAGTGTGTAACACGTTATTGTGGAATGAAGAAAAGGAAACTTCTCTCTTTTAAAATTTGTAAGCTCAAGGAATTTGAGTTGGAGGGTGCATTAGAGCTACACCCAGTGCTCATATGCATCCTGCAGTTCAGCGAGGTGTAAAGCAAGAGGCTGACCTACTTGAGCTGACTCAAAACTTGTACTTAGTTGCTTGTATAGCTTGAAGCAACTTAGTTAATTGTATATACACTTTAGTAAGGAACTGCCTGAAGTATCTGTCCTTCAGAGCCGGTTAAAAAAATAATGTGGTGCAACAACATTAAAAGCAGTTTTTTCTGCCCCGAGAGGAAACTTGTTTAATCTAGATTAGTTCTTTGATTTTATTTACAGTTAGCAGCTGTTGCTGAACTTCGAAGGGTCCTGCAATATCTGGCATGAGAGGGTGGGAATATCTCATGTTAATATTATCATGAAAAACCTAACTTTCTGAAACAGCAGTTCTCACCATTGTGCAGAAAAGCCACACTCATTGGTGCCCATGTTTGCATCTGTGGCTGAAGTCACAAATTTCAGTATAAATGCTTAGAATCAGACATCAAAACATTTTTTTTAACCTCAGTTTACATATACAGGCATCTTTATCTGAATGCATGCTCTTTTTCACTGTACTGTGTTGCATTGACAGTTATCAACTCAGATGTATTTGAGTACCAGCTATTTATATTTGAGCATCCCTTGCATCTGTTTGAGATCGGTACTCTAGGGGATAAAGTTGAGTTTAGTATGCTTTTCATTCCTGTAAAAAAATCTCTTAACTACAAAAATCATTATAGCAGAGAACAATCATTAGTAATATTAGCTTTGTCTTGTACACATGTGGGATTCATCTAATGAAAAAATGGCATGTGAGTAAAAGCAGAGAAGGAAGAATGTAGGCAGATACATATGAACATGTAACAGCATTATGATGCATTATGGCCAAAATACTTTGCTTTAGACAGTAGAGGAGAAGCAGGAGTAAGTCTCAGTTAACTGCAATGCATGCCTCTCTTCTTGTGAGACATTTGACTCTGTTGTTGTTACTTTTGGGTTTTTTTTCCAAATATATGTACACTAGTTTGTCTTTTCTGTTCTTATTCTAGACTCAGGTTGGGGAGTTCCTGGGAGACAATGATAAATTTAACAAAGAAGTCATGTATGCATATGTAGACCAGCATGACTTTTCAGGAAAGGATTTTGTTTCAGCTCTGCGCATGTTTCTAGAAGGATTTCGTCTGCCAGGAGAAGCTCAAAAAATTGATCGCTTAATGGAGAAATTTGCTGCTAGATATTTAGAATGTAACCAAGGGTAAGATATATTTCTTCAGAACTTTGGGAAGTTGAATAATTAGTAAAAAATCCTAATAAATTAAATTTGGTGTTCTTTCTCTCCTTTTTGCCTTCAGGCAAACTCTTTTTGCCAGTGCAGATACTGCATATGTTTTAGCTTACTCAATTATCATGTTGACAACAGATCTTCACAGTCCACAGGTACGTTGCTGGAATAAATATCTGGCATGTAACTTTCAAGCTTTGTGACAATGTAGTTGTAAAAGCTTGATGTCCAATTTAACACCAGTATGTGTGTAAGAAGTAAGGTAGTGTAAGTTTGTGCATCTCTTAAGTATTATGTTTCATGGGTGCTGAGGTTTTGAAGTTTTTTTGGTAGGCTTTTCTGTAAGGTAGATTCCTGTAAGATAGATAATTTGGTCTGTATGACAAGATAAAGCAGTTTTTTTCCTTTTTTTTTTTATAATGTATGTTTAATTTGACATACATTTGATCTGTGGATCCTACCTAACGTTTGAGTGTTGGAATGTCCTCATGGCTTTGTGGTATACTGTAGATTTGACAATGTAGTCTTGGATACGTTGAATACTTCAAAATGTCTTCTGAATCAGCAGGTTTATCCTTGATGGTAACTTTTCATGTGCTGGGCAGTTTTGTAGGGAGCGTTGTAACTGTGGTGAATTTGCCTCATTTGTTGATGTTTACAGCTACTTTCTGCATTTCAGGTTAAGAATAAAATGACAAAAGAACAGTACATTAAAATGAATAGAGGTATCAATGACAGTAAAGATCTCCCTGAAGAATATTTGTCTGCTATCTATAATGAAATAGCTGGAAAGAAGATTTCAATGAAAGAAACGAAAGAATTAACAATACCCACAAAATCCAGTAAACAAAGTAAGTAGTTGCATTGTTAGCTTTCTTCGAGGGTTGGCTCTTCAGTTTCATGAAGTTCTCCTTTGTAAAATACGAGTTGAATGAAGCAAACACCACTCACTTGACTCACAGTGGGTCCTAGCTTCTAATTTCATATCCTTTTCTTTTTAACATAAATGCATGATGCTAACCTCACTGCATTAAATGCAGCTGCTTATTTTCGCTTCCCTTTGCATCTGAACTCCTGGCAGTCGGTGCATTGACCAGGAAGGAGGCAGCTTTTGCTGTTGAGCAGCAACACAGGGAAATTGGAGGGCTCTGTGAAGTTGTGGTGTTGCCAGCATGTACAGAGCAGAGCACACACCCTGGCGTGTCTTCTGTTTCTAAAGTACCTGTTGTGACTTCTTGCAATAACCAATCTATCATCTTCAAAAATTTTGCAGTATTTGGTTCTTAGGGCCCTAATTTGTGCACTTCATTAATTATCTTATCCTCTCTCAGATACCAAAAAAACTTTTTGCATTTTGCACAGTGTGAAGATTGAGATGTTACTCATTCTAGCTTTTCCACAGAGAACATTGAGAGAGACTTAACTTTTTCCCAACATATTTGTATAATTTAAGTCCTAGGTTAGCCTTATGAATGGATTGCTTGCAGGAAATTTGCATCTGGAAAAAAGAAATACTCTTGTTTTCAGTATTCATTCACTTAGCATAATGGTTTATTGTAATTTTTAAAAAGATGATTATTACATGCTACTTGGATTTCACTGTCTTGATGAGATGGAGATTCTGTTGTGGAAATGAAAAGGTTTAATATAGTTCTTGCTCTGAAAAAGGATGTCCAGTTATTTTTATTGTTACTTTCTCTGCTGATGGATTGCTATGAAATATCTCTTCATTTCGAATTTAGCTTCGTGGGTGTGATATTTATGCTGTCAGTTGAGGTGATGGAGAAGAAATCTCTGTTGTTCAAGTCTTAAAATTCTGTTAAGGTTTAAAAATAGTTTACATTTCATACACAGGTTTGCCTTAAGTTAAATTTTATCTATATTGTAAAAAAAATACAAGAAAGTTGGTGTGGTAATTTCAGAAAGTAAAGATAATACAAAAATGCTTTTGAGTATTGTGCTTAACGAAAAATGTGAAATTATATTCCTAAAGACACCATTGCCAAAGATGCACAAATGAGAGAAAAAATGTGTTTGCAGGTGTTGCTAGTGAAAAGCAGAGAAGACTCCTCTATAACTTGGAAATGGAACAAATGGCTAAAACGGCCAAAGCTCTCATGGAGGCAGTGAGCCACGTTCAGGCCCCTTTTACTAGTGCAACACACCTGGAGCATGTGAGACCCATGTTTAAGGTGAGATACATGTTTAGATAATCATGTGGAATATCACAGTTTCTTAATACAAAATGCTGACTGACAGGATTTATTGAAAATACTAAAGATTTGCATCTGCTATGTTTTGCTCATTTTTTTGAGTTATTTCACTTGCTACAGGAAAGAGAGGATTTTGAGCCTTCTAATCTAGTTTCATTTACCCTGGAATTTAAGAAGTTTCTGTGCTGATAGAAGCAGCATCTTGAGGCAATGGAGGAGTTATGATGAATGTGTTCAAGGAGAAAAAAGTGTAAAGAGTAGTTAAAAACTTGAAATGATAGTATTTTTATTTCAGATACAGAGGTGTAGTCAAAACACAGATTTATAAAAGTGAGAAATCACCAATTCCAGGTCATTGTTTTGAGTCCCCACTAATGCTTCTAAGGGAGATTCCTTCATTGCACTTTGGGAGAGCAATTATCAGGAAAAACTTATTTTGCAACAGTATCTGTTGCAAATGAATGCATTAGAAAAGCTAGGACTCTCATCCAGGGTAGGGGAGGAAGCTGGACCTGTATTAAACTGTTACTCTGAACATCTGTCTGCTGTTGTGTAAGTGCAAAGCTGTCTGCATCCCAAATGCCTTTTCTGTAGCAGTGATTCAGATTCACAGATACACTACTACTGTGTTCAGTAGTGCACGATGCCTCAGTGTGCTCTTGGCTGTGGTCTCTGGCGTACCCAACTCACAGCAGTCATCTGCCATCGAGATAAATCGTTATGCCCTTACTGAACTCTCACTCGTGCCCTTGTTCAAGGCATGGTCCTCGCATGACCCCGGTGTGAGCTGCTCCAGGGAAGTAAGGTCTCTGACCACCACCGCTAAATAAATGGTTCCCTGGAGGGATGTGCTGTGAGGTCAGGTGGAGCTCCAGGCCCAGGAATCACAGAAACATTGAGGTTGAAATAGACTCTGAAAAGCTTTGAGTCCCACTGTTAACCCAGTGCTGCCAAGTCCACCACTAAACCATGACCCGAAGTTCCACATCTGCATGTCTGTTAAATATTTCCAGGGTTGGTGCTTGCACTACTTCCTTGGGCAGCTTGTTCCAGCTTTTGTCAACTGCATCTGTGAAGGAATTTTTCCTAGTATTCAATCTAAACCTCTCCCATTGCGACTTGAGACCACTTGCTCTCATCCTTTCCCTTGTTCCTTGGGAGAAGAGACCAACTCCCACCTCTTTCACCAGCTCCATTGTCCTTCTCCGGACTCACTCCAGCACCTCCATGTCTTTCTTGCAGTGAGGGCCCCAAAACTGAACACAGGATTCAAAGTGCAGCCTCACCAGTGCTGAGTGCAGAGGGAGGATCTCTGCCCTGGTCCTGCTGGCCACACTTGCTGATCCAAGCCAGGATGCCATTGGCCTTCTTGGCCACTTGGGCACACTGAGGATCTAGCTGTAAGATTGCTGTCTCTGAGGCAAACTTAGGAGTTCTTTGTCACCTTATTAAAAAAACTAGCATAGTATTCCATTTGTACGGAGGAACACTAAGCACAGACCTTGTTAAAAATTTACTTCTAGGCTGTTCAAGGTGTCGCATAGCAGAGGTGTTCTGTACTTTCTCTCTGCTGACTTCCTGAAGGCTGACATTAAATAATTCACATGCAGGCATCTCTAAAATTCGTAGTGTGTTTGTCTTTAAGATACCAGCCCTAATACTTCCTACCCTTTAGTATCTGAAAAGTGTATTTCTAAAGTTCATTTTCATTGGAGCAAAATATGAAGCATCAGGGTAAATCAATACCCTAAATATCTTTCGTGAAGGTGCTAAGAATTAGAAGTTGTTACCTGAAGTTACTTGAGGATGTTCATGAACTAAAGTACTGAGGACAGTGGAATGTATTGAGCAGAGGGCCCTCTTATCAAAAAGAAGTGAGAACTGTGGAATTTAAATACTTAATTTCACATTTCTTATTTAGATGTAAATTTTCAGCAGAACTTCACAAATTTCTGGGAATCTCACCCTTTGATTTCCACATAAAATTAATCATTGTAACTGTATTTACAGATACATTGGCTAAATTTTTAAAACAGAGCAAAAATTCACGTTATGCACCCATCTAAGCAGTTCAAAATTGATTGTCTGGTTTTGAGGCTTGATTGTCACCTTTAATAACAAAACAGTTTACAAATAACAGCATACATCTAGTTACAAAGCACAGTATACAGACCATTACATAGTTCTTAAGAAATTATTTCAGTTTTGTGATTTTTTTAAGACTAGTTTTGGTTTCAGTAGCAATGAAAATTAGGAAGGCGGTGGGAAGAAACATATATTTCTGAACATGAAATCATAGAATAGTTTGGGTTGGAAGGGACCTTTAAAGGTCATACAAAAGGGAATTAAATCTCGAATCCATGAATTCATCCGATGCATTTAATACTGTCCCAGAGTTACAGTTTGGTATGTGCAAGCATTAAATGCTTTTCAGAGGTAGTGCATTTGGAATTGCTGGCTTAAATTAAACCAACAGCTCTGTGGTGCATGATTTTATTACGAAAGTAAGTGTGAAATCTGTTGCTCCTTGCTGAGCCCATTGACTCTATTTCATCTGGGGTGACTTCAGGTAAAATTATTTCTAAAACCATTCTGCATTCCACGGTGTTTTCTCTCCATAACTCCATGTAGTTATGGTAAGATCCTCTGCATCTTCTCACTGTTTTTTCTGCCTTTGGGAGAAGGAGCCTTGACCACAAGGAAAGGACTATATAGACTCTCTTGCAGTAATTTTAGTTGCATCTATTACATCCTCAGTGCCACCTGAGGCAAGAGGAATGGGAAACATCAACAGTGGCTTAGGTACAAAAAGATGGAGGGATAAGGGCAACAATATTAGTAGTAGAGAGATAAGGCAAGAGTCGTGTCCTGGGTTTTGTTATTGTTGTCTTACCATCATTTTAGTGTAATTAATAAAGTTTGCCTTATTTTCACTACCTTCCTTTTTTTTTTTTCTGATGTTACCAGGACAAGCTAGTCTTATTTAAGTATGTACTTTTCATCATAAAGAAATCTGTTACATGGTGTGTTGGTTATTACAATAACTTTTGACTCTACTTTTCAGTGTGCAAAGATAAAAGTCATCCTGGTGTTGAAACTCTAACTGACATCTAATTGACGTAGCTTTAGGGTTTGGTTTTTACAGCTGTCTGAAGATGGTTGTGTGTTAGTTACTGAGGGAGAGGACAAGTGCTTTTGAGGACAGCTCCACTCTGCATTACTTCTGTCCCATTCTGTGTCTCATAGTCTCTTCTGGCCACACTTTATACTATTCTGTGTCTCGTGTCTATATATTCTATTTCCTTTTTGGCAAAAGACAACTTCAAGGTTAATGATGCAAGTTAAGGATGGAATTTACACTTCAGCAAGATGTTGAAACTATAACGTTCCCTTCAAGTACCAACAATTGCTAATTTAGTGCTTATTTTGCATCTATTCCAGTTGGCATGGACACCTTTTCTAGCTGCATTCAGTGTGGGTCTGCAGGACTGTGATGACACCGAAGTTGCCTCTCTCTGTTTGGAGGGTATACGATGTGCAATCCGGATTGCTTGCATTTTCAACATTCAGGTAAAAAATGTAAGATTGAGACAATCCTTTGATTTATGTACCGGCAAAATGTTAGTGGGGTTCTAAGAGTCTTTGCTGCTGAAGCTGTGCACTGCAGTACCTAGAGACTACCTGCTTCTGACTTTGCCATTTCATCTGATATTTGACTGGAAGTGTAAATTAGGTGACCTTTATTTTTCCTGATGTTTTGTGGTAAGTGCTTCCATGCCTCTGCACTGAATGTTTGTTTTCCTAGAAATTGACTACTTTTATGTCAAAGTATTTTATTTCTAGCTTTGTTACAAAGTTGTTTAGATGTGTTGTGTTTTATAAAATGAGTCTTTCTGTCCTGTAAAATAGTATCTCTGTGAACTATATTTGCAATATTGTTCTCAACTTCAGAGAGATTATACTAATCCAAGATGTCTATAAATGGATACCCTTTTAACAGTCATGGCACAGGAAGTGGCATTCCTGATGTAATGAATGAATGGGTCTTGTATTAAGCGCAATGCCAAGAATGCCAGACACTCTGGCTCCAGAGGGTAATGGTGAATAAACTTGGGCTTTTTTGGCTTTTGTTTTTCTATTTAAAAACCATTGGTAGGGAAGGTACAATTGTGTTATTGTATATTATTAGTTAATAAATGGAGTACTGGTCTGCCATAAGTCCATTATAGGGATAGCTGAAGAGAGGGGTGAACAAAATTCATATGTTTGGCATTGTGTTATTTCATGTGTACCTTGAAAATACTTTTAAAAACCCCAAAAACCAAGAAAACACACACCAACCCAAAATCCAGTATAAGACTAAGTAGAAGATGTTGAACTATGATACAATAGTGAGTGCTTTCTTTCCTTCTCCCCTTGCACTTGTATTTAGCAAGTTTTTTATCACTAGTACAGAAAGGCACACCAGGACCTGTGATACAGCTGCTTAAACAAGCCCATTTGAGATCATGTGAGGTTTCCTTCTTCTGTTTTTCCGCCAAATTTCTGCACCACCACCTGTCCTCGAGCTGAACAGACTTAAAAATTTGATTAACAAAGCCTTCCCTGGTGCCTGCAGATGTTCAGTGAAATTCACACTCTGGTTACTTTTGTTTCTAAGCTGCAAAAGTGGAACTGGTACAAATACCAGTTTCAGCAGCTGCAGTTTAGCTCCCGGTCCTGCAGTGGTCAGCCTTGTGTGGGGAGGGCAAGGACATGTTTGCTCTGAGATCCCTATGATTCAGTTGTACCCTTCCATTGGCTTGGGACATGATTGAACTGGAAGTGTTCCAAAAACAAGTTTTTAAATTTCAGCAAATGGGAACTGTTGGTTTTGCATTTTCAATATAAGTGATATTACTTCTTGGTTTTTTTATGGAAATTCTGCTTTGTTCATATAATTTAAAACAGTACTGGTTTGTTGGTGATTTCAGTATTACAGGGTGATTCCAATTCACAGGGTCTTGGTTAGGTGGGATATTGTCTGACTTCAGACACCAGGTAGCTCTGGTTTGAAGGAGACTGGCACATCCGTACTTGAGCTGATTTAAGGATCTTTTCTGTTGGAATGAAGTTTTGTCTCATGTGCTTAACCAGTGATGGCGAGTTTTCAGTTTTCATTATGTAAATGTACAGAAATTGATATTGGTGTCTATTTAGTTTACACACCTTGAGAGATAATGGAGGAACCTGGATGCCTTTAATTTTAAGAAAATTTCCAGAGTACTCAATGTAGTTTAAGTTATGCGTGTTCACCTCTAAAACCTCAATTATAGATTGTAGTTTTAATTATTTATGCTTTTAATCTTAGACTTGTCACACAGTCTAAATTTTGTCTTTAAGCATCTGAGACAAGATACGCATCAAAAGGATGTACTTAGTCTGCTTATATCATCAGGTTTTAATTTCTAGGTGATGGACACATTGTTTAGTTGTTTGTCTCCTACCTTGCTGGCTTAGAAAGAGAGGGGAGGGGGCACTACCTGTACGGATGAGTAGGACTGAAAACGTTTTGTTTTTACAGAAGATACACTGTTTGTAGGCTCCAAAGCCTCATTGCTTAGTACACTTTCTTTGAGACTTCCATTTTTCTGTGCTTTACATCATTTTCTGTGCCTTTGCCAGCATACCCTGCAGTAGTGGTTGAATGTAGGCTGTCTTGGGGTGACTTATGATCACACTTAAGATATGTGTATCCCCTATGGTGTGGTCAGTGGCTCAGTGGCAATCTGTCCCTTCTACCATAGCTCACTGTTGTGGAATCTTGTTCTCTCTGTGGAATCCTATTCTTCCTGGGATTTTTTTAAAAATATTTTGTATTTGGTTGTTTTCCGTACTCAATGATTTTTTGCTTAAAAATAGCCCTAAATATCCAAACAGTTAAATATATTTCATATTTGTCATTTGTTTATCTGGTGTACAACCATTTCGCTTTATGGCCTTCAGTTTATACATAACAGGAGAATAAAATGCACTTGTGGGCTCAACTGTCATCCCTTTTTTACCATTGTAATTGGTTCATGTGAGATCTGAGGAGTTTCCTTTGTTGTTTATAGATACCATACACATAAAAATTGGGTAACTATGTAGAATGTTTTTGGTGAGATCTGTCTAGATTATGGTCACTTGCTGTTTACCCATGACTCTTGCTTCAGAAGCTTCTGAAGTGCTCCAAATGATGCGGATTAAATCAAATAAGTTTTGAGCAGTTCCATGGAATTGTCATAACATGCCTTTTAGATACATTTTTTGGATTTTGTTGACAAATAAATGCTACAACTTGAGTGAGTCTGCTAAGGCAGCATTTTTAGAGTAGGTCTGAGTATAGTACCAGAGTATTGGAAGCTTAGCTAAGTAGCAGCATTTCTTCTGAAACAGCATCCTGTTTTCCCCAAAAAGACCAAAGCAGAAACCTAAACACAGCCTTTGTGTTCTGTGCTGTCAGACACAGCACTTCATGTTCCTGAATAGAAGGAACCTGATTTCATCCCACAGATAGCTTCTTACTGGTGAAGAACTTGAGATATTTTCACTATGCTTTGGAAATTCAGTTTTAGGAAGAGAAAAAAGTAAATGGTGTTGTAGTTGATGAAATCACACAGATTGTACTAAGAACAAGAAATGGCAAAAATATTTATGAGACTTTTGTTTCTTTCCCTCCCGTTTGTAGCTTGAAAGAGATGCCTATGTTCAAGCATTAGCAAGATTTACATTGCTTACAGTGAGTTCTGGTATTACTGAAATGAAGCAGAAGAATATTGACACCATTAAAACTCTCATCACGGTGGCTCATACAGATGGAAACTATTTAGGAAATTCCTGGCATGAGGTACAAGTCATTTGTACTTAAACTGTAAGAAAGCATGTTTACTAATTTTCAACACAGTAGTGTGCTTGTTTGTGCATAAATACAGTGGGGTTTAGGTAAGTGCCTCATGTATACTTATGTTGCGTACATTATGCAGCCAATTGAAGTAGCAAAATATGTCCAAGTGAGAAATGAAATTGTGAGAGATGAATCCAGTACTATTTAAATTAATATTCATTTTAGACAGAAGAACAGATTGTCTGACCTCAAGTGTTTAGAATTCTTTTCTTCTGAAGATCTTTGCTTGCTTTTTACTATTTCAAACTGCTTTGTGTTGATAAACAACTTCTTTATTCTCTGGAATAGATTCTGAAATGCATCAGTCAACTTGAGCTGGCACAGTTAATAGGAACTGGAGTAAAACCTCGCTACATCTCAGGGACAGTGCGTGGCAGGGAAGGTTCTTTTACTGGAACAAAAGATCAGGCACCTGATGAATTTGTGGGGCTGGGATTGGGTAAGTAATGCAGATATGAAGTATTTCATTTAACTGGTTTTGTTCAGAGAACTAGTCAGATTTGTTCTATGTTTTTATGTAAAGTTCTGACAAAAGGCCATGAAGTAGTCCTTGTAAAACTTAGGCTTTGAATAGCCTTATTCCAGTTTCTGGAATACTTAGTTTGCTCTTATTGCTAGGGTGGGAAATGTAAGAAGATTATATACATTATTCATTTATATTAAAATATAGCTTTCCAACTAAGAATAGATTGCAGATGGTATGACCAGATTTAATAATATTGCAGTGTTAGTGTGCCAAATATTTTACCAAGCAAGCAAGTCAATATGTGTAGGTTAAGCATCTGTTGTGGAGCTGTGCGAGAAATACACAGAATTCAAACCAAGTGGGAGATTAATTTAGCTTAAATTCTGAAATTCCATTTTTTTCCTATTTTGGTTACTTTGGTACTGAGTAAATGCCTTTTTTAGGCTTGAGCACCAAAATACACTCCAAAAATGAGATGATGTCTCTTATCTTCCTAGAAAAGTCCAAGTTTTACCTTAAATTGTCTTTAGAAGGTTGGGGATTTTGTTTATTTGCCTGTTTTAAGTGGGAGCACAGTTCAAGATACAGAGGTGTAGGGTGTTAGAAAACTCCGGAAGCGTCAGTGTGTTTATGTGAGTCTGTCTGACTGTGAGAAAGTTTCAGTTATAGTTCGATGCTCAGTATCTCCTGCCTTTTGAACTTGACCCACAGCCAAACAAAAGCTTTGTCTTCCCTTAGTTTTTCATGTAATTTTTTTTTTTTTTTGAGTAATTACAATTTTTCTGTTTTCCCTGATCTTAGCCTCCAAACTAGTCCTAATCATCCAGCTTTGTGTTCTCCTCAGACAGTTTTTCTTCTTCTGTAGTCAGTCCTTTTCTTTCCCCTCTGTTCCCCTTTGGCCTGCCTCTGTGTACTCCCCTCACCTTGCTGAGCGTTGATGAAGGGAAAACTTAGGCCTGGAGATCAGTGAGTCTGCCAACATCTCATACACTGAGCTGCTTCCTGCCCTTGCAATTTGCATCCTTCAGTTTAGTCTTCCCCGATGACCTGTGCAACTTGGCTGCTTCCAAGTGCTGGCAGTTTCTCTACCCTGCAGTGACTGGCCTTTAAAGGTTTTAAGTCCTAATGGCTCAAGAACATAAACTGTATTCAGGTGTCTCAAAATCATACTCGCTAGTAATTGGTATAGATCCAGCTTATAAAGACCTTTTTGCTGGTGTCAACTATATTTCTAGGGAAAATAGTTTATGCCCAAATGCATAAAATGTTTCTCTCTGAATTGAATTTCTGGAATGCTTATTACAGTGCACATATGGAAACATTACCATTTTCTTCTTTCTTTTTTTTAATAATGTTGCTTCAATCTTGTAGGAAAATGCTTAACTTGGTTTTCATGCACTAAGGGGCTGTTAGAACATTTTCTCAACTGTTTCAGTTATTTCACTTCTTTTCCATAAATCCTTTTTTGGAGATAGTTTAATTTTGCATGATTACTCCAAAGTATGCATTGGAACTATGGGTTTCAAGCAAGCTTTTTATAAACCTGAATTCTTGTGAAGAACATGTAGTGCATATGTCCATATATACAGACACACATTTTACAGGAAAATAGTTGTTTAGAGTGAGTGAAGTTGCAGTCTGGTGACGCAGAAGTTCCATCTTTCAGACCTGCTTGCAAAATCAGATGTGGATAAGCAGCAGCCCTCACTCTTCTTTCTGAAGTTTATGTGGTTTTGAAATAACAAAGATCAACAAAACCAAATCCAAAAGCTCCTCTGCTGATTTACTGCCTCAGCAAGGTTCAGGTGTGGCTCTTTAGGCATCTGCATTCAAATGTCTTCATCTCTTGTATTATCTTTCTGTTGTGGCCCCTTTTTTGTTGTTGTACTTGGAAATTCAAAACATCGCAAGCATGTGGGTTGTAAAAGTAAATGCATAAGCATCTGTTCTATTGCTCCTTTGGTAAGAATGTTGCCTTACTTGGAGCTGTAATTGTGAAATTCACATTTCTTCTACTTCAGTTTCTGTTCACAAAGTTGGAAGACAAAACCTGCTGCTGTGAGTAGGTTATAGCCGAAGTGTACTTCCTGGGTAACCAGAAATCCTCTTTGGACACTGGGAATCTGAGGAATCTCTCTTTCATAAAGCAGAGTTGCATAGCTGACTCCTGTGTTCCATTGTAAAAGATTTCACAACTGTTAAAGTCTGCTGTCTGTTTAGGTTTTCAGGCATTGGATTACAAATCCTGCGATAACAAGGAGTTCTCACGGAAGCTGGTAGAGTTGGTTAAGGTTCTGACTCCTTGGAAATAGCCCTTCAAATTCTCTTCACACTCTGCTGCTCATTTGATTTGTTTCTTAGCTGACTCATTACTGAGATTCAGGCTAATTGACACTGGCAGCTTGTGTGCTTCCAAGAGAAGTCTTGATCAAACCCAGTGGTATTATAAGGTGCTGAAATACTGGTATGAGGTTACATATGTATGTACAGAACAGTTGTGCCATAAATGCCCTAGAAAAGTACTTCAGGTGGGTCAGTTTATATAGATGGGACAGATAGTCATCTCCAGCCACCTCCAAATGTGGATGGAGCACATCAGTACTTTGAGGCAGCCCGAAACATGAGAAGTTTTTCTCTCAGCAAACCTCTGAGAACAGAACTGCTTGCCTTCTTTCAGTCTTCTGTTCTTCTCTATATTTCTGAAAAAAAAGCGCCATGAATACAGGGTATGTGGAATTACCCAGAGTGATTGCAAGATTCCTGCCCTTTTTTTGATGGTGGTATAAGGGGAGTTTGGAGATTGCTAAAAATTTCAGAATTTTTCTCACTACTGTCTCACTCACTTCATATGAGCTTTCCCAGATGTGGGTTACAGTTTCCAGCCTCCAAAATAAATAATTGCTATTTTTATTTATAGATATTTCTCGCTATTTCTGGGTGATAATTTTGCTGTAATTGAGATGTAGCTTAAAGATGGAGTTTTGGTGGAAGCTCTTCTTTATGAATGATAAATAAAATCTTTCAGGATGGATTTACTCACTTGATGCTAATTAGGCATGAAAAATTCTGTTCTATGTTCTCAATCATGTGTTGTGTATGTTAAGTAGCAAGATTACCAAAGGTTCATTGAAAGATGGAGGAAAAAAAGGTGATTCTTGTGGGGTTTCTTTTTGTCACTTGTATCTATTGCTCCAAATGTGGACAGTTTTCTGGGACTAACATAGTTTATGCATGGATCGGAAATCCAGATAATTAGAATTACACCAACATGCAACTGTTCACTGAGATGGCCAGCTCATGCAAGGGAAATTAATAATGTGTTTCTCTTATTTGTGAATTTAAAATATATTTAATTGTACTGGTAGTGGCACAACTTTTATTCCTCTTTCTTCCCAATCCATTCTGTATTCTCTCTTAACCTTTTTTCAATTTTTTTTTTCCCTGTAGTTGGTGGAAACGTGGATTGGAAGCAGATAGCAAGTATTCAGGAATCCATTGGTGAAACTAGCTCCCAAAGTGTTGTTGTTGCTGTAGACAGGTACTGTATTAAACTTGTTGGTTCCACCTGAAGTTTTTTAGCAGTATTTGAATACCCTGTGCTAAGAAAAGGATCTTATTAATTTATTAATGTATTTGGAGAAAACATACATAAAAACTACCATAGAGAAGTGCTTTTCAGTTTGGAGGTGGGTGGGGTTTTTTTAGGATCATAGAAATTTTTGCAAGAAGGAGCAGAGCAAAGATTAGGCAAGAAGCTTTTTTACTGATAAAAAAATTACTACAGAAGACTTGCAGAATGAAGTCTGCTGTAGTGTCTATTGAATCTTGATTTGCTGTATATAGTAACAGATAGCAAATCTCATTTTGCCTTAGTACTGAGGACATTATTGTCAGACCCTTTTTCTCCTAAATGTAATTACTGACTTCCTGCTTTCCTCTAGGTTATGTAGATGTTGTCTGAAATGACCAAAATTATTATTCCAGTCTTTCTTTCTATGAGTCACATTTATTTTAACTGGATTTGGCTAGGCAGAATACATATTATGAACATTCCGTGTTCATATCATAGAGATCAGACTGAAGTGTTCGTGGATCTTGCTTGCTCAGCATATAAGAAGTCAGAACATATAATTTTCTTAATGGTTGTCAAAATTGATGAAGAGGTATCATTTTGAAGGCTTACAAACATTTCTGTGGTTGAAGTACAGGCAGCAAGATTGATGTCAGTTCAATGCAAAGTTGCCTTGCAGTAAAATCACATCAAGTGCACTGGAAGCTTGATGTCAAACACATAATAGCTGTTTAGGTTTGCAGTGTCCCTCCCTGCTCCATAATGGGAAGTGTTTCAAATATCTACTTGTCATGGCAAATGGAAATGATGCACTCTGCAGACGTTTGACTTCTGTATTTGGATGAGGGATGATAAAAACTGACAGTATTATCCGTATGTCTTTACAATTACTAATTGTTTTTTAATAAATAAAGGTAATCAGAGGCTGTCTATATATATTGTTAAGAAAAACAAGACAAGGAAGCTTGAATGCATTTAATAGATGCTTCTCTTGAGAAATTTTAACAATGTCTTTAACTGCACTTTACAGAATATTTACGGGATCTACAAGGTTGGATGGAAATGCTATTGGTAGGTTTTCTCTCTTCCCTACCCCTCCCCACCCCTGTAAACTAAACCTTGGAAAAAGACTGCATTAAAATCTGTGCTCATTTCACAGTGGATTTCGTTCGCTGGCTTTGTGCTGTGTCTATGGATGAGCTGCTGTCTGCTACCCACCCTCGAATGTTCAGTCTGCAGAAGATAGTCGAGATTTCTTACTACAACATGGGCCGGATAAGGTTACAGTGGTCCAGGATCTGGGAAGTTATTGGTGATCATTTTAATAAGGTATCCCTGTTCATGATTACAGTGCTTACTCCTTCAGTTACTGGTACAGATTAATGTTATTTTGCGATTTATTGGAAAAGCATGCGCTAACGTGAATCATAGTGAAAAATCATCATTTTTCTGTCCTTCTCTGTAAACTTGAACCAACAAAAACTGTAAAGCTGGAAAGACCTGCGAGAAGGCAGAGGTACACAGTGTAATAAATGTAAAAACAGAAGTATACGTTAAGTTATTTATCATGACCTGAGTCTAGAACTGGCTGCTGTTAGTTTTGTGTTATAATTTTTGGGGATGTTTCATGACACTTGGATTAAGAGGTTGTCTTCAAGTCTAAATTGACTGTTTATCAAATGAACGTTTGACATGCATTTTTAATACAGCTGTTTAAGTCTTTTTTAGACAGCTTGCTTATTTTTAGGAGGTTTTAAATGCCAGGTTATTTAACGTAGAAAATAGCTGGAATTAGTTAGAGATTATTGAATTGCATAAACAGTGTGGTTTCTGGAGCTGACTACTGTTTAATTTCATTAATTTTCCAGTACTGCTTAGTTCTCTGTTATCAACTGTAAAGGCAGCTTGTGCTGAATCCATAAGAATTCTGGTGCAAGCTTACTCTGCATTTCTATTCTACGTTCTCAGGTTGGCTGCAATCCCAATGAAGATGTAGCTATTTTTGCAGTAGACTCATTAAGGCAATTGTCAATGAAGTTCTTGGAAAAAGGAGAGCTTGCTAATTTCCGATTCCAGAAGGACTTCCTAAGACCATTTGAACATATCATGAAGAGAAACAGGTAATAACATACAATTAACTGAATTGCCTGGGATCGCAAGCACCAACTTTTGCAATTCACGTTTCAAATTGCTTTTGTAAAATCAGTCGTTAGAGAATTACGCTATTCTAATTGATTATGTCATTTAGTTTAAAAATTACTGTTTATTATCCCAATTTAGGTCTCCTACTATTCGAGACATGGTTGTACGGTGTATTGCACAGATGGTGAATTCCCAGGCTGCTAACATTCGTTCTGGCTGGAAAAACATTTTCTCAGTGTTTCATCTGGCAGCTTCAGATCAGGATGAAAGTATAGTGGAACTGGCATTCCAGACTACAGGACACATTGTCAGTGAGTATGGACAATATTCAGACGTCATGCGAGTGTGTCACTCCTAGAGCCCAAGAAGCTTTGTTTGTCTGTGGGCTCCGCAGCCTGCATAGCAGAGCCTGCTTCATGTCTTGGAACCAATGATTTACACTTTCCAATCAGTCCTCTGGGAAAATACTTACAAAAGTCATTCAATAAGATTAAATTAACTGGCTTTCTTCATGCCTTTTGAAAAAAACTTATCTGTTTGTAGCATTCTGTAGTAAAACAAGTCAGGCCTTAGGTAATTCTGTTTAATGTGTACATTTTTATTTAAGTGAAGTGTTCTGGGGTTTCCCCTAGAAAAAAAAAAAGATGTAGCCATTTTACTAATATGTTGTTTGCCTTTCTTTTTCTGTGTTTCTGAATTGTGCTTGTGTAAGGCCTGTTTAGGAGAAAGTGCTGAGCTAGGGGGCACGATGATAATTCTTTTTTCTCTCTCTATTCTAATCTAGATCCCAGGTTTTAAGGGATTTCTTTATTCTGTCTGAACTTCTGCAAGTTCATAAAACTGTTTCAGCATCAATTAAACACTTTTTTCCTTCAAAAGTAGCTATTTGAAAACAAGGCAACATGTTGCTGGGGAGGAGGTCCATCAGTAGATGTAACTCCTTCATGTGTCCCTCTTAAGCTTGGGTGTGACACAGACCAGTGTTAAACAGTCAGCCTATTGCTCTAGTCTTGCTTAACTGTTGCATTTACCTGCTTTAGTCTAGGTGCTACTCCAGTTTATTTTAAACACTCGCTGTCAAAATGAACTGCCCTTTGGGTACTTTTTTTTTTTTTAAATTCTTTTTTTTCTTTAGTTTTTGTTACTACTCAGGCATTTGACAGCACCAATCAATGAACCAGTCTCTCATGACTTGTTACAGACAGTTCATATTAGAATTAATAGATTTTAAAGCATGACACTTTTTTTTCTCCTGTTCACACTTTTCTCTCAGCAATCGTGTTTGAAAAACACTTCCCAGCAACCATAGATTCTTTCCAGGATGCAGTGAAGTGCTTGTCTGAATTTGCCTGCAATGCAGCATTTCCAGATACCAGTATGGAAGCGATCCGCCTCATTCGCCACTGTGCAAAATACGTGTCTGACAGACCTCAGGTATAGTCTGTGTTAACTAAATTATAAGTGCTTTTATTTAAAAAAAACAGTTATGCTAAACTTACTGGCTTCCCTTCAAGTTTCATGGATTAATGAGAAATGTACTTTATTCAGAAACAATAGGAGTATAAAATGCCACAGGCTTTGAAGGGATCAGCAATTTTTTTTTTCTCCTTTTATTCCCCTTTGCCCATCCCTGTCCACCCAGTTCAGCTGGTGAGTAGCATTCCTGAGAGCTGCTGGAAGTCAGCATATCTCAGGATCTGCTCTCTACTGAGAAATGTGAAGAAATGGATAATGGCATAACCAAAAATGCTTGATATCCTCAAAATGTTATGGTTAGATCCTCACTTTCAGAGCTGTCTCTATAAAAATGAGAGCAAGAGACTCACACTGAACTGCAAGCAAAAACTGGTGCTTGAATGTGTAATCTTGTTTGTTTTTTAAAGTTTATTCTTCATAATATACTAAGCATTACTTGAAAAACACTTTCTCAGTGTTACGGTTTTGATTGCCAATTCATCTGAGGTATCAGGGTGTAATACTGTTGCAGGAGAGATCATTGTTTACAGTCCAAACTGTGTTTTATTTTGAAGACTCTAACTTCTATGACTGTCTAACTCTGTTTCCTTCTAAAGGCATTCAAGGAATACACAAGTGATGACATGAATGTAGCTCCTGAAGACAGAGTGTGGGTGCGAGGATGGTTCCCAATTCTCTTTGAGTTGTCCTGTATCATCAATAGATGCAAATTAGATGTAAGAACCAGGTAACAATCAGTATTTGTAATTCAAATTTTAAAAGGCTTGCTTTACACTTTTAAAATAGAAATCACTCTTGATAAATGTAATCACTGTAAAATGACTTAGGTATTTAATTTGGGTGATACCACTGTGGAAACAACAAACACCTTTTAAACAGACGCTGGAATACAGAAATGAAGTCTGTGTTCTGTATGTTTGAAATTTTTGTTTTCTGTTATAATAAATAACAAAGTTATGTAGCTGTGATTGCATTCTGTGTCTAGCCCATCCTACCTGCCCTGGGGATTTTAAAACTTATCCTGGGGTTTTATACCATGATTCATTAAGTGGTTGAGCTTTGCAGAAGTGGTTAAAAAAAGCAAAGGTGTACTCTAATCTCATGTAAAACTTGCTATATTTCCTGGAATATGATTTTCCCTTGTAAAGTGTATTCAGTTGCAGTTCTGATGTGAAATAGGAAGGGTAGTATACAAATGGCTTTAAATTTGCACATTGGCATGCAAGCTGTGCATCTGGACTCCCTTTATTGCTGGTGAGGGTTAATACTTTTTTCTAGACCTTTGTATTTTTTAACTGGAAATATTTATTTATTAATTTTTGTGGTCCATGGTAAAGAAGTTGGTTTGCTATTTTAATTTTAAATTACCACAGTTCTTAAAAATATTTTTTGGCTATTGCCTGTGACTATAAAGTGCTTTTTTTACAAGCTAATTTTCTACTTATTTTTTGTGTACTTGTGTGCACATATAATGCTCTCAATGGCGTTTGAGTTTGTTATTGCTGCTGTAGTTGTGCTTACATGGTCTCATTCCTGTCTTTCTGTAACTGTTGGTATAAGTTGTTCTTTCTTCATTTCAGGGGCTTAACAGTAATGTTTGAAATAATGAAGACATATGGCCATACTTATGAAAAACACTGGTGGCAAGATTTGTTTCGGATTGTCTTCAGGATATTTGACAACATGAAACTGCCAGAACAGCAGACTGAGGTGAAAAAATAGTGGAGGAAGATAATTTACATGAGAACTACGTTTACAGTAGAAAACCTGTAATATAGGTTTGTCAAGTAATGTAGGGTAAACCTCAAAACTTGGATGGTGGACCTGTGGTTCTAGGATCCTTGTTTTGTTGTAATGGCATTCTGTTGGCAGGTGTTATTCCTTTTTAAATTTTGTAAACCATGGATGTAAAAGGCCTACTAGTTTACACTAGGAACAACAATGTATCTAGAGTTTGTAGGAAGAGCTGTAGCTTTTACATGTGATGTTTGGAATCTGAGATACACAACATGCTCGCTTGAGTGAGGTGTGTAATCAGCAGTGAAGTCACAATTAGAAGAAATAAGTTCTGTTAGTTCAAAATTTTTTGATGACAAGGCAAAAAAAAACCCCTCAGCCAAACAGAAACCAAAAAACCCCACAACCAGCCAACAAACAAACAAACCCACCCAAAACAGCACTATGCTGTCATTGCACCCTTTTGACCAGCCATCCGGGTTTTGATTTGCCAGACCAGAACCAGGTACTGTTCTGACAAACAACTGAACAGAAATGGGCTTTAAAGTGTCAATAATTTGTAAGTTATTAATATTAGAAGTTAGATCAAAACTGTCAATTGTTCAGGAGGCTTTGTCTGCCTGTTTGTAGTAGGACATGTCTCACTTGGTAAATTTTTAGTAAATTTTTATTCCCTGGAAAACACTTAAAAGAAACACAGCTTTAGGTTGGTGTTAAATCATTGAGCTAGGATTGGACACTGAGACAGTCGTTTGTTGTCTGTTCCTGTAGTTCTTTTTAAACTTTCTAGTTAGCAAAGCAGAAGTTGAGGCTCCAAATTTTGAGGTTTTGAGATACAGAAATGAATTTCATGTCACTGTAAAGCAAATTGAGTGAATACAAATGTTTATCTATATGTGTATCCTGAAGTTTCACCTTCAGGTTGTAACTCTTCTTTTTTTTGACTCCTAGAAAGCTGAATGGATGACAACTACTTGTAACCATGCACTTTATGCAATATGTGATGTATTTACACAGTATTTAGAAGTACTTAGTGATGTTCTTTTGGATGATATATTTGCACAGCTGTACTGGTGTGTGCAGCAAGGTAGGAACTGTACAAATTATGTTAAAACAATGTTAACATTTTACTCTGTTGAATGTGAATAAACAAATGCACTGTTTGTCTTTTACAGACAATGAACAACTGGCACGATCTGGTACAAACTGTTTGGAGAATGTTGTCATCCTTAATGGTGAAAAGTTTACCCTAGAAATCTGGGATAAAACTTGCACTTGCATGCTGGATATTTTCAAAACTACAATCCCTCATGCGTAAGACAACTGTTAATATTTATACTTTGTAAAATAGTTTAACTAGATGATTTACCCATTTCATATCTCTTAGATATCTGATAGGTGGGGTGAACAAAAAGCTGTTACGTGTGGACTAAAGAGAAACAGACTTACTTGAAACGTAATGATAAATTAGGTGTATTCTTTTGTATTGTAAATGATAAAGTGTTAAAAACTGAAATACTGTATAGGAGATAAGCAAAAAAAACCCCCTAACAACCCTCAGAATGTAACATAATTCATTTTTTTTAAGGGTTTGGATTTTTGGAGAAGTACTATCTGATTTTTTTTGGTTATTTTCTTTTCCGTAATAGAAGATGCAGGCTTTGCCATTTGTAATAACATGTGAAGCTTTTTCCACAAAATACTAAAATACTGCAACAGTCCTACATATTTAAGTCTCTGTGGTTGATGGTTAATTTCCATCATATGTTCATATGAATCTTGATATTTTTGTGAAAATTATCTTGGATATTTGGTAACTCTTTCTCTTCGTATAATAACTCGGTGTGAGGTTTCTTGGAGTAAGGCTGTACCATTCCGAGTGCTGGGTTTTATACACCCTAGAGCAGGGTAACGAGAAACCACGGCATTGTACCAAAGGTGAGGGGTTTCTGCCCTGTACTGCCAACAGACACTGAGATGAAACACTACTCGTTTTCAAATCTGACAGTCTTCACGGTGAACTGCTGTATTATTACTTGTCCTGTGTCTGTCATCCAGTTCATATTGTTTGCTTCTGGGACCTACTTTAGGCCTGAAGTAAATTAAAGCAAAAGGAACCTTCTGCATGTCAGTCTTTCCTTAATTTTAGAGTTGTATATCAGATAGCACTGTTAGAGAGCTTCATTCATTCATTAAAAGATAAAATCTATCACTACCTCACCTATTTTTTTATGTAACTAGGTATAAATTAATTCCATCAAAAATAATTATACAGTGAAGGTGAAATATTTGGGAGCTAGCAAGATACGTCTGCATTTTGGTAACTGCCACAAATAGAATTGGAACCCGAATCTCTGGGTGTAAAAGTCCAGCTGAATTAACCCTGACTTACTAATGGCCTGTACTTGGAAAGATTTTGAAGTTAATATTCGCGAGCAGAACATTTGCTTTGGTTTCAGCATATGATCAAAACTTAGGTTTCTGGGTATTCTTACAGTTGAATATTAGAAATCTTTCTAGAGCAGCATTTTGGATATCTTAATATTTAGACATACTCAAAATGTTCCTGTTGCCTTTAGTTATATCTAATTTGAAATATGTGTATTATTTGCTTTGATGTTGAGGCACTTCTGTTTCTCAAATGGAAAATTTTTCCTCGGAGAGTATCCGACTCCTTCCTTAATCTTTCTCTTTCTTTCTCTTTTAATCTTTCTATACTATCTTTTGAGAACTTCATTGTATTATTCCTTCTTAAATTTCTGGAAGGTTCCCAGCTTTTGCAGTCTTATTTTGATTTTGTCTGAGGGTACTCATCTTTTTTTCCTTCTCTTTCTGAGTCCTAGGAGGATACTTCTTTTTTCCTCTCTCTTTATGGGATCTGGTTCTTTTTCTGAGACTCCTGGTTTGGCTGGCATTTCACATTTTTATTTCTTGGTCCCTCTATTAGCCTTATTTTTGCAATGGAGCTTTTCCTACCCTCCCATCCATAGTTTCTTCTTATTTTCTTTTTTTGACAATGCGGTTTTAATACTCAGCTTGTTGTGGAGGCTACCTCAGTGCTTAGAGAAGGCAAATGATCTTTTTACCCTTGTTTTTCCATGCCTGGCTGTAACACAGCAGTTAATGTTGAAATCAAGACAGACAAATCACACAGTGGTGTATATGAAAACTTTATGGGCAAGTGCTTTATTGCCAATTGTCTTCAAATAGTCAGGGGATACGAATCTCTGGAGTGTAAAGTGTCTTCTGGCAGAAGTTCTTATTAGTCTGATCAGGTAGGGTTACATATGTTCTTTTTTAGCATTCCTATAAAACATCTTCCAGGTGTTGTGAAACTAACTTGTTTAATTTAAGAGCTGCAGCATTGGCTGCAGGAGTTCTTAATTGCAGTATCAGCCTCTGCTGGTTCTTGGCAAGTTACTTTTTTGCGAAGAGAGATGATCATATTTCCTTGTTTGGAAAATGTACTATAATATTTACTCAGCTGCCAGTTTCTGCAAGGATCACTTGCTAGAAAACCACAAACCAGACTGCTGCCAAGCATCTACAGATCACTGAGGTGTTGATAGCTGAAGATACTAATACAGAATGACACAGAATGGCTGAAGTTGGAAAGGGCTCTGGAGGTTTTGTGGTCCAACCCCTGTGCTTAGGCATGGCCACCCAGAGCAGTTTTCCCAGGATCATGTCTTGATTTTTGAATATTTCCAAGGAGGGAAGCTCCACAGCCTTTCTGGGCAACCTCTGCCTGTGCTTGATCACCCTCACAGTGAAAAAGTGTTTCCTAATGCTCATATGGAACCTCCTGTGTTTCTTTGTGCCATTGCCTCCGGTCCTGGCATTGTGAGTCACTGGAAAAAAGCCTGGTGCTCAGAAATACAGTGTGAGTGCTCTCTTGTCCTCCAAAAATTCAAGCGTTAAAATTGGTTCCTTGCACAAATTATGATGGTCTGGCCTCTACTGGCTCATAATGGCTCATAATTCCAATACCTCAATTTGTGTCCTTGCAGCTTTCAAGAGTCAGTTCAGTTCTCTGTTCTACTTTATTTGTTGCCTTATTACATGCCTCAAGATTTTATCTTTTCTTATCTCCAATTTGTCTTTTTAGTTATCCAGTATTTAGTTGTGTGGAGATCAGTGGCATATTCATTTAGGATGCTTAGCTTGGTGGGGAAAGCTCTCCCTTAGGATATGCAGACACGAATGTCCAATATGTGTTCCCTCACACGGATTGAGACTAAGGAGTTTGAGATCATGACAATGACAAGTAACTTCAGTCTTACTTTGTAGCAATAGATTGGATAGAAGAAGAAGTGATGGGACAATTTAATCCAGTTATTTAATCCAGTTTCCCTTTATTCTTGGCAGGCACAGTCAGTCTCAGTAAGTTACAATTAGTGTAGAAATTTTTTAGTGCTAACCTTAAGATCCTCAAGACAGCAGTGCCCTATAGGAAATCAGCAGGGAAGAGATCAGAAGTATTGTCAGTGACTTGATACCTCATAACAGCAATGAATGCTGAGTGGAAGTGGTGACTTAAGTGGAAATAGAAACATAATGCTGGAACACACTCCAGAGGGAGAATGCAAAACATCTCCACATATTCATGTGATTTGTTCTGGAGCAGATTCATTCCTTATTCTAGGTAAAGCCTAAGGCAGTGTGGGAAAAGAGGCCCACCAATGGCCCTAAAGCACTGCCTTAAAACAAATCCAGTATTTCTGAGAAAAATTAATCCACCTCCACATAGTCCACTTGTCCATCCAAGGTAGTTAGCAGAAATGTTGATGTTCAAAAAACGCAGCACTTACATGTTTAAATATGTGTGAAAGAATGAAGTGTACTTAGAATTGAAGTTAATGCAAAAAACCCACACCGTGTTGAAGGGGACTTTTTAGAGCGTCGGTTCTGATTTCTATTTCAAACTTAGTAAATTTGGGACTGGTTTTGTGTTTTCAAGGCTGCTGACTTGGCGACCAGTTGGTGGGGAGTTTTGCTCTGGCTCTCCCTCTGATGCAAAAGAAAAACTGGTAAGCTGCTGACATAAAAAAATAATTTAAGATTGCAAGAGCTCAGTGCAAATGTGTCGTGATGTGGAACAGGTGAAAAGTATACTTGGTTTAAATACATTTTTCAGTTTTGATTTACTTGATTTTTTTTTCCAGCTCAAGTGCTATTTAATGTTTAAAAATGGCAAGGAATTAATTGATACAGAAATATGTGTTTGTTTGCAGCAAAGTAGACTTCTAGAAATTGGCTGTTGGTAGTTGTCTGTGTTTGTTTTAGGTAATGTCCTGTGTTTGGTAGGTTTCTTTAATACTGCATTTGGGCTTTGAGTTGTTTTCTGGTGTAGGTGATAGTTTTTCTTTCATTTTGATGTATTGGCAAGAAGAGAATCTGCTAGAGAGAGATTGACAGATTGACTTTTTCTTTTTTTTTTCCTCCAAATTTTCTCTTGTAATATCTTAAATATCTGTTTAAGATAGAATATTGATATAACCATCAGATTTCTTAGCGTTGATTTAATAAACTGATGTGAAGTCTGGATTTGCCTGCAGTGACAGTGCTGTAGCTACTTTGCTACTGATGAGAATGAGTTTAGCTTTTGGACATTCTCACAAGATTGCTGCACGAAGTTCTTTATAGATTAATGAAGCACTTGATAACAGTTGCTCAAGGATAATGGTCCCAAATGAGCTTTTCTAGGAGAGACCGACTCCCTCCATTTATCTTTATGGAGTGTTAATATGATTCAGTTAAAACAGAAAGTAAATGTTTGTGAAGGCCAGTTCTCATTGTATGGATATTGTACCTTCGTGCTGTGTTGCAACTCATTTATATATATATATAAAAGCTATATTTTTTATCAATTTATGTCAAATATAACAGCATGCATAAATGCTAAATAAATTAAAAGTCTTGAGTAAATTGAAAGATCTTTTCCATTTCAAATAGTTTAACATGAATGTTTTTTAAAACTATTTTTGTCTTCAGTGTAAAAAAATATTTTGCAACTTCAAAATTAACAGAACTTGTATAAGAAATGATACTAAAGGAAAAATATTTTGGCTTTCTCCTTTACTAGGATAGAATCTTTGCAGGCTTTGGATATTTTCATCTCATTTTTCTTTAGGTAGCTCAAATATGATGGAGTGTTTTGCTGTCTATAGACATGATACCTATTAAAATGTATATTTTTACTTAGTAGATATGAAGACCTTGGTTATCTAGTGATATGAGAAGCTGAGATGTCCTTTAGAGGAACCTTGCAGCAAACCTCCTACTCTTGATCTGCTAAAAGCCATAGTAACTCTTGGCTGACAGAAGAAGTGCTTGGAGGGAATACAAAAACCTATCTGAAAAATGCTGCTAATCTATTTTTCTGTGTACTTAAGTATTTTCTACTTGATAAATGTTCAGTTATTTCTTAGTAGCTCATCTGTTTGGTACATCTTTCATGAATGCTCATAGCAGATACGAATAGAAGTGAATGAAAGTGCAGTGTTGAAACAGCAAATGTCTTGAGCTCTGAAGAGCACAGCACTATTACCAGTTAGGTTGCAGACGTTTTTTATAAGTTAATTACTTTTTTTTTTCCTTTCTTTTCAGGATACAATCTCCCAGAAGTCAGTAGATATCCATGATTCCATTCAGCCTCGACCTGCAGATGGCCGCCCGTATCAGCCCAGCACAGGGGCCACGGTGGCTGAAGAAACGAGTAAAGCCCGGCCAGCAGCAAGTGCGTGCTCTGCAGTGGTTTGGTATTTGATATCTGTTAAGAGTATTGTTTAGTAGATGTTTGATCTATAGCCCCAGCTATGGCTTCAGAAACATGATGTAAAGAAATCACATTTTTTAGATTTTTGTCTTCGTGCCATACGACAGAATTCTCTTGGACTCCCGTGGGTCCACATTTTTGGCTTGTGTTTTAAAAATCGAAGAGTTCAACTGCAAGCTTCAAGGCTTTTTACCTAAAGCAAAATATTAAAAACAGTAGTCTCCTTAAAATGCTGTGTATTTTTTTCTCCTTAGGAGCAGAGATTTTTCAGTGCAAAATGCAACAGAAGCAGTAGCTGAAAAAGAATTCTGTCTGTGATTTGAAGAGAGTATATCAAACCCTTGTTAAAGAGCCTTGTGCAGTTGTGTGTTGGTGTTTAAAGTGGTCCTGTGGTGACATTGGTACTTGCCACAGCTGCAGACAAGCAGTGATGCCAGTGCTGTGCTAAGCCCCCTGCCTGGGAACAGCCTCAGCCTCTGCCTCTTGCTATTGCACTGAGGGTCCAAGGCACTCATTTTGGTGATTTTTAGGTAGCATTGAACCAGGTGGATCCAGTGTATCACAGACAACTTCAGGAAACAGTTTTTTAAGATGTTCCAGTTGGTAAACGTGGTGATCTGTCCTGGTGTTAATAATTCAGACAGGTGGATTCCAGCTGTGGTTTACACATGTGCTTGAAGTTAAACTGTTCTTCAACTTGCCCTCAAGATAGCTCAGAAAAGTTCTTTAGTTAACGAGTAATTTTCTTTCCTTTAAAGAATTTCCAGAACAGAAGTTATTTGCTGCTCTTTTGATCAAGTGTGTTGTACAGCTGGAGCTCATTCAGACGATCGACAACATTGTGTTCTTCCCAGCAACTAGCAAAAAAGAGGATGCAGAGAATCTAGCAGCAGCACAAGTAAGTGGAACTGATAGGTATCTCTCTTTTTAACACCTTTTCCTCCAAAGGTTTTAAGATAAAGTTTCTTAAACTCTCATAACATCTGCTAATTTACAATTTTTACATGCGTTTGAGAATTTCCATTGGGCTGTTGAGATCTTTTACAACTTCCATTAAATTGCATTTGCTGGGCCAGGGCAGCACTGTGAAGATTCAAACATGTATTGTTCAAAGGGATTTATGTAACTGGGATGTGGATACAACCTTTAATACAGTGTTAAGTTTAAGTACGAGTACAGATGTAAACAGGGTAGGATGGAATTATCACAGGAGCTTGCTGAAGACAGTTGTGAATTCTTACTTCAAATATTTTTTTTTCCTTTTTTTTAATAGAGAGATGCAGTAGACTTTGATGTCCATGTGGATACACAGGATCAAGGGATGTATCGTTTCCTAACATCACAGCAGCTTTTCAAACTTCTTGATTGTCTGCTGGAATCTCACAGATTTGCTAAAGCATTTAATTCAAACAATGAACAAAGAACTGCTCTCTGGAAAGCAGGTGAGTCAGTCCCCTTGGAGAAATACTTTGGGACCGTGTGAATTGACCCAAAAATAGGTCAAAAGTACTTTGATGGTGAATGTAAAAGTTGAAGCTTTAGCTTTATAACTGTAGGATTCCTAAAGGGAGGGGACCTCATCTGTGCAGGTGCAAATATGTCTGGTTTCCTAAAATTTAGGGTTTCACTGAGGTACAGCGGCCAAGCTGATTCTTGGCTGTAGGTGTGAGTCCCATGCTTGAAAGCTGCAGGCACAAACTGAGGTTTCACAGCTACTTGGAAGCTGATATTAAAAATGGACGCCAAACACAATCATGGCACATACAAATAGGTTAATTTTTAGCAGTGCTCCATAAATGTTATGAGAAATTGATTACCTTAGGTGGTTCTTCTGTCTGTGTGCAGAAGATGCTTAGAAAGAGAAGTGAGGGACTGTTAGAAAGAATGTCAGCTGAACGAAAAATCTAAATGGATACTTGGAACTCCTGTAGGTTTCAAGGGCAAATCAAAGCCCAACCTGCTGAAGCAGGAGACGAGCAGCCTGGCCTGTGGGCTGCGCATCCTGTTCCGCATGTACATGGACGAGAGCCGCACCAACGCCTGGGAGGAGGTCCAGCAAAGGCTGCTCAAGTAAGGTCCACGGAGCTCAACCCGTTCATGTTATTTCTGATGTGAAAGAAGGGGGTTTTTGTTTGAAAGGACAGACCTTCTCCATTGCAGTAAACTTCTACAGCTAATGTGGGTGGTGGTGGTGGTCGCAGCTAATATTAAGAGTTTTATGTTCTGTGGGGAGTGCTGTGCCTCCAGCTACTGATGCTGTCTCTCCTTTTTGTTCTCATTACACGTTTTGCAGAGAGAACAAAGGTTTTGTCACCTTTTTTTGTATCGTGTGGGTAGGTGGTGGCTTGTTATAGCTCCTCTCTAAAAAGGAAAGCAACTATCACCTAAACCCTGTTTTTTGTTTCACTAGCCTCAGTGAGACTGCAGTGGGACTGGCACTGTTTGTTCTCAACTGTAGAAATGGACACTGGGCTTGAGCAGCCTTGTGCGCATACAGAGGCTTTTGGCTCTTTGGTTATTCATCTCAATGTTTTTTGGTTACAAAGTTTTTCAAGCAACTCTTGGAATAAGAGAGGGCTTAAAACCACGACAGCAACACTTAAGGCTAAGACTTTAAGGTTCACAGACTGGGAAGTGGAGCTGGAAACGACCTGGTTACATCAACATGAGATGTTCCTGAAGTGCACATAGCATTTTGTCACATGCCTCTCACAGAGCACTCGATACATTTCAAATACATGCACAAACAGAATAATCACATTTTGTCAGCTTGTTTATTACCGAAGTCCTAGGACTTTGGGGTTGAGTTTAACAAAGTCACTGCTTTCTGTCATTAATCAGGCTTAGAGCAGCTTTCATAAAACAATGTTCTTCTACACTAGGGTTCTAGACTGCCAAAAGCTGCAAAGCCAAAGCTCCCTCTCTGCAGCAGAGCTCAAAAAGAAATGCGAGTCACTATTTTTTTGTGTCTTTTGTCTCCAGTGTCTGCAGCGAGGCTCTGAGCTATTTCCTCACTCTTACATCAGAAAGTCATCGGGAAGCCTGGACTAACCTTTTACTCTTATTTCTGACTAAAGTCCTGAAGATAAGTGATGAAAGGGTAAGTAACTGTTTGGAATGTTGTGTCAGATGACAGGTACAGGTAAGAAGTAGTTCCAGAGCGGTTTGTCACACACGGTTACAGACTTGACTTTAAAAGCTCCTTCTGCTCTGTAGACACTCTCGTGCTGAGGGAATGTACATTCAAACTGCACTTGACAGATACTGACACTAATAATTCAGTGTGAAGGTGCAGTGAGTGATAAAATAAAACGTGTCAGAGAAATTTAAGCATGCTGGAATCCTTTAGAAGTGCGTGTTAAATTGTTTCTACCCCTCTCCTGCTGAGGAAGAGAATTAGCGATGATATTTTATTCAAAGAATTAATTCATGTTTCTGCCTCCAGTGCTGCAGGTACATGTACACCTTGACCTTCACCAAAGCAATTCTGCAGTAAATAAATCCCTGTTTAGATCTCCCTCTGTTTCTAAGAAAACTTGGCTGAAATAATTAAGTGAAAAAGGCCAACTGCAAGAAGAAACTCGTAATAGAAAAATATTTCCTCTTGGGGAATAAGCATTAGTGAGGAGCTTTGTGTAGCTGGTGAGCATCTGTCAGAGTACATCACAGCTGCCTCAGCCTTACTCTAGCCCTGCTAACTTCAGCCGTAAAGATGTTTCTGCTTGTCACTTTGTGGGTTTCTCACCCTCATTTGGGAGAGTGTTTGAAATTCCTATTTTGCAGTGTGCTTTCTGAGGTGTACCGATGTATAGTAGAGTAATTTCCTGTTTGTTTTCTCCTCAGTTCAAGGCCCACGCCTCGTTCTACTATCCTTTGCTGTGTGAAATCATGCAGTTTGACCTTATTCCTGAGCTTCGAGCTGTTTTGCGAAGGTTTTTCCTGCGGATTGGTGTGGTTTTCCAAATATCCCAACCACCAGAGCAAGAGTCTGGAATAAGCAAGCATTAGCAGATAGTGACACTGTTTAAAAGTTTATATTCCTCAGCTAAATAAAAGGACCAGGTAGCTGGGCCATTCTGTCTGGATATCCATATAAATGATTTCTTTCTCTGGCCACGTGTATCCAAGGGTTAACGGTACAGACGCTTACAACTGTAATTAAGGCTTGCAACACTCCAGTCCCTCTCTTTCCTGGCGGATTCTCTCCCATCGGTTTCTCTTGCCTGGCTCGTGCTGAGCACGGAGCCGGTTTTTAGCACAGTCCCCTTGTCAGCACGGGCTGCAGTGTCCTTTACTGTCCTAGACAGCAGTATAGCAACAGATGTTTATGGCGGGTGTGAAAGTAAAATGTACCCAAAGAAACATTTATATGTAAAGGTTTGAGCTTCTGTGAGAAGTACAACTCAGGAGAGCTGTATTTTGAAGGATAAAATGTTTATAGTGAAAAGAAAATGGAGATTATTGTTCATGGAAAAAAATATTTAGCAACTATGTCTGATATTCTAAGTTTTTTGCACACTCAGGCTGTCTGAGACATTGGTAATCATCCTTCTGTGAAAATGTACAGAGATGCAGGTCTGTAATATAAACTCTTTAACACTATATAGTTCTTCCTGAATTATTTTATTTCCGTGTTACTGATTCGTTGAAAGCCCATAACTCTTCCTTCTTTACCAAATGCACTAGAAGTTTGGGTTTCTTTTTTTGGGTTGTGATTTTTTTTTTCGTATTTTTTTTTTTGTTACTTTTGTTTTGTTTTGTTTCATTGTAGCCCAGAAGTTATTGTTGCCGACTTTTGTCAAGAACAGCGGTAGAAATATCACAACTGACATAACTACCTGTAATATACTTGTTTTAGGGCTTTTAAATATAACGAGCCATTGAAATGATGATCCTTCAAGGACTGGAACTTGAATCACTGCAAACAAGTCTAGGTTGTGTCTGCTGTCAGATGTTTTTTGTTTGATGTAGATTTCACTCTTATGTACAGAATTTAATGTTGGATATATTCAAGTAACAAATCTGGCATGGTTTGGGGATGGTTAAATTTATTGGAAATGTATTCATACTGTGAATTGTGCTCTGATGGTTAACAGACGAGATTGTCAAGCATTCTGTATTACAATGGATGTAGAAATTTTTTTCAGATGGACAAAATGTATATGGTACAGATATGTAAAGTTTTCTATGTAAAAAAAATTCTGTACAACTTTCTGTACAATATTTGGTTCTCATCTGGCATATTCTAATCAGGTTATAGGTCAATAAAGTTTTTGAACTCTTTCATCAGTGCAATCAAAACCAGTCTAATCCACAGCTACTTGTTTTACAGTTTGCTTTGCCTCTCACGCTTTTGTTTCAAAGGAGCAAACCCCAGACCCCGGGAGCAGAAAGGTGGGTGCCCTGTGGTTGACTGGGATGCCTCTTCTCACCGTTAGAGACAAATACAGGGAGAAAAAGAATGGTAAATTTAAAAAAAAGGTGGATGGGGCTGGAGGAGAACAAAAGCGCTACATGAAGCGGTCAGATGAACTCACGTAGAAACTCAAGTGCTGCACTTTGCTCTCTGGGGATTAAAATATAAACACCAAACATCTGATGTAGAAAGGGGGAAGGGAAGGGCTGGGGTTGCAGTTCTGCTGACTTGGAACACATCAGCCAGCTCAGATGTGTAATTCTGCATCTGGTTTTGTCTGCATCGACATTTCGTCAGCATCTTCTATTTTGTAAGTAAAAGTGGAATTGGATTGTTCTCCAGTGTGTTCCCACAAAACTCCTGACTGGCACAGGAGAGCAGTGTGAAGACCAAGGTGTGTGAGGGAGCCTCCTGTCTTGCAGGGCATGAATCTGCCATAGGCATTCACAGCGGGCTCCAGAAATAAGCATATGCAATTCAAAGAAATAGCTATGGAAAAGCCAGAAAAGGGAATTAAAATGCTATGACCTGCGATTCAGAGTTTGCTCACAAAGTTAATTGGGGTGGAGCAAAACCAAATAGCAATTACCAGTGTCAGAAGGGGAAGAATTGAGGTTATTTGAATTAATTGTAACCTTTTCTCTTGGGCTGTATTTTACTTACTCAGTTTGTTGTGCTGTGTTTAAATCTTAAAGTGCTGTGCTAGGCCAGAGCTGAGGTCTTTGTTTGACAGTGATCAGTAACAATTTTTGGAGTGAGGATAATGTATCCCATCCCTATTCACTGTCATACTCTCCCCCTGGCTTTAGCAAACTGTTCTGAGACCATTGCCAGGGTGTTCTGACACTGCTGCCCTGAGCACTTTATTTAAACAGCCACTGTTCCTTGTGTGTCTGCCCAATTGCTTTCTAATCGCCTGTGTTCAGGATAGAACAGGGAGTACAATGAATTATCTAAAACGTTGGGCACTTGGGGTTGTGGGGCTCTTTTTGGTTTTAAACCTCACTGCTTCGTTGTTTTGTTGTGTGCTCCTCTTCAGTAATGGCATTTCTCTCTTACAGCCTGGCCTTCTCATGCCTTATTTATTGCTCCTGTGGAAAAGGCCCAGTAGCTGTTAAATTTTGGTTCCTGGGAACTGAACTCCGGTGTCATTGTAACTCTTTTCTGTGCCTGTCTTTTGTTCTTGCAAAGCCAGGGCAGCACCAGGTGTGCTCTGGGCATCGTGTTCAACTTGCAGCTCTCTTAACGCTCACGTTTATGAGAATTATCAAAAATCGGGGGGCAGGGGCAGGGAATAGGTTCCGTTTTAGTCATCTCCGTATCCATCGGGGCTGTGGACTGCAGATACATTTATTTTGCAGGTGAGGCTGTCGTGATAAAAAGTGTTAAAAAGTTAGGCAGAAGGGCCCTGCCAAAAGCTGAACTTTGGAGAGGCAGAGAAAGCTGAAGGAAACATCTGCAAAGGGAAGATGCAAAGGACCCAGAGTGTCCCAAGCAGCAGCCTCAGCACCCAAGGGAGGGTGGCTGTAGGGAAGAGTGGAATTGGTGGTGCCAAGGGCTGCTGAGCAGTGAGGTTAAAGTCATTGCAGTGGTTGCAGGCCACAGCACAGAGAGACACTGCCATGTCCTGCCTGGCCATGAACTGGAGTAAAGCAATGCCAGCCTGTAGTGGTCTGTGGCATTTACAAAACCTAATGCAGTGAAATGAGGGTGGCTTTTTAGGGTGACACTTCATGCTTCTGTCAGGGGTAAAACTCCGATTAAAATTAAAGGAATAAAGAACAATTAAAATTCTGTAGGTAATTAGATGAGGAAGAGGAGAAATTCTGCCTCTAGTCTGGAGTTAGCACAGTGAGAGTGTCACAAAGTTCAACTGATGAAGCAACTGGAGAGAGGCATCAGGGCAGGTGCCAAAAGTGTAAAAGGCATAAGGTGGGATTTGGCACGAGAGAGTGGTGAGTGAATTGCTCTAAAGCATTTTCATCTCAGCTGCTTGAAATTATTTCCGCTGCCTCTGGTAAGTCCCTACTGGAGCAGCCATGCAGGCTGCAGGACCTGCTCCAGCCCACGTCGGGGTCACACCACTGCCCCTGCTGGAGTGGCCACCGCTGTCAAAGCCACACTGATGAACGTGAGCCTTCCCACTGCAGAGCCAGAAATGCAGGGTAAGAATTACCCTGATTTGACAAATCCTCTCTGGGTAGGAATGTGCGAAGCCCATGAAGAAGCCGAACCACCCAGCTTTGAAGTACATCTGCCAGCAAACATTGCTGTAGCCTTCAACCGGGTTTACAAAAGCTTGAAGATGGCATCTTAGTAAAAATAAAAGACCTTTGTAAAAACGTCTTGTTTTCATCAGTGGTTTGTTGGGATCTTTTTTTTCCCCTGTTGATCATGTTGAGGCCTCTGGGTGGGAATTTCCTGACCAAGAGGAAAGTTGCGGCATTACCCCTGCTCACCTTGGCTGTGTAGGTCACTGCTCTCCGAAAATGTTGCTTCCATCTTGTCCTTGCTAAAGCTCTGTGCTCTTTACCAACAGATTTTCCATGTATTTTTGTTTCTTTGCAGACAGCCTTAACACTCCAGTTTGTTCATGAGCAAATGAAAGCTGAAGCAAATCATAAATTAAGAAAATGGAAGTCGGCTTTCACAGTTTTTGTAACAAAAATAATTTTAGTAACAAAATACTTTATTAACTCTTCACTCAGAAACATATGCAACAATATCTGTATTTTCATCACATGACAAGTTAGGGAATTTAAGACACATTGCTAATAGTCATTTTTTTTTCCCATGAAAGTGTTAGCTGCGCTTTCATGCAGGATAGCATTTATCCTGGATGAAAAGTAAGTGTCCTTCTTCAAGTTACAGACTCTTTGGGTAAAAACCTAATAATGCCCTTCTTGCTGTTGGGCTACTGTAATGCCAGAGAGTTTTGGAGTTTGACTGTAAAGCTAAAAAACATCTTTGATTTAATATCAAATTCACACACACTACACTCTGTTTCTGAGGCTGAAACTGAAGTTGTATAAAAAGTGCAAAAGCTGCCAAGCTCTTCCTCCATTTCCCACGCCATGGAATAGAAAACATCCCTGTGCTACATCTCCGTCCCACTGCAGTCTGATCCTTTATTATTGCTATTTTAAATCACACACAGCTGCACACTCTGTACACGGAGCAGAACTCTCCCTGCAGGATTCCCTGGCAGGTGCCGAGCGGTCCCTCCTCGCCCGCGGCAGTTCCGGGCTGTGTCAGCCGTGCGCGGTGGAGAGGCCCTGCCAGCCCAGCGGGAGCGCGTTCTCCGGGGACAGCTTCGCCGAGCTCGGCTGCTCCGCCAGGAACCTCCGGAGCGTGGCCGACGTCCCCGGGCGCAGCCAGGGCTCTGTCGCCTCGGTGTCAGTGGAGCTGGGGCGTCTGCCGGCGTGGGACTGAGCGCGCTTCAGAAGGTCGTCCACGTCCCCTAAGGAAATGTCATCACCTGAGAAAGGAGGAGAGAGCAACACCCGTGTGAGAGGGGACAGAAGCCCTTCCCATCACAGCACTGGGCAGGCTGGGCTGCAGTGAGTGCAGCCACTCGTTGCTTTTAAATAATAATGCTTTTAAGTGACATTTGGTTCTACGTAACACACGTTTGCTGCTGTTCTGGGGAACTGGGCCTCAACAGCTCCCCACCACCAGCTCAGCAAGGGGATAAGGACACAGGCAAAGGTGGGTGGACTCGGCAGAGGGTTCTTGCTTTCCAAAAAGCTTCCATTTAGGGAGAAGTCAAATCTGTCAGTGCATATATGCATTAAAATGCATTTAAAAATAAGGCCATTCAATTACAGGGGCCTGGCTGAACACTTGTATGGACAGTGTCCTACTGAAGAAGAGTTGTTTTAACTTGGTTGAACAGAGCAAACACAGGTGAGCCTGTGCATCACAGCCCAGCACAGCTCGAAACCTCCATGCAATGTCATGCTGAAACTGGCTAAGTTGGGATCTTCCAGCTACAAAACAAACCCCAGCAAATAAAAAACAGAACTGCTTTACCTTTGAACTTGGGGTCATTTTCACTCTGAACTCTACTATTACTTGTTTCAGTTCTGTCAGCAATTGTACATATACCTAATACCTAAAACAAATAATCCTTAGTGTGGATTATCAAACAACATACATTTTTACTATATATGAAGGGCTATAAAGGTATAAGTTCCTCTGTGCTGTTCATTTTTTGGCTTCACAACATTTACTTTTTACATACTTAAACCAAAATTGTGCAAACCCCCTCTATCTATAGTGACTGAAATTTGCAACATTTTCCTCTTAAAACTGAGTCACGTCAATGAGGAGGTTCTGGTTTCTTGGTATTTAGAGTGGGCAGAAAAATGTTTAAAGACTCTGAATCAGGAAAAAAAAAATCAACATTTTTGCAGAAACATCCTAATTCAAGCAAAAAAGAACTGGATATTCTTTAGCGATTAAATAATTCACCTAAGCAATTGATAAATAGGTAATTTAAGTATTTGGATGATTTTTACAAATTTCAGGTTTTTATTCTGGAAAAATGATGACTTTTTAAAGATGAGAATTTAAACCAAAGCTTGTGTGACGATTCTCATTAAAAACTGAAAGTTGATGGTCTGAGCATGGGTGTGAGAGTCCAAGGCCTGGAGAAGCAGCAGCCAGGTGTGCAGGGGTGAAGGGAAGGACAGGAACTGCACAATCCCACAGACACTGGGAGCAAGGGCTCAGTTTTCCTCTTTGTCTGTTAGGTGGGATTGCAGGTTCTAAAACAAAATGCCAAATACTTTTTGTTCCAAAAGAACTTGGCACGAATCACTAGCTCTGTCACATCATACAGACAGTGATCTGATCATCCTCCAAGCCTTCCCAGCCTGGGTAAAACTTGTCTGTAACACTAGAAGTGAGAGCAGCCCTCCCTCTCTCCAGGGCCTGTCATCTCCTGTGCTGGAAGCTGACAGAGTGAACCTCTCTGTCTCCTCACTCCTGGGTCAGATGAACTCTCCTGTGGCTTTTTTGCATATGTAGGTTATAGTGGGGTTAAAAGCCACAGCAGGAAAAGTGATTCCTAAAGAAAATTAATTTTCTCTTTGCTGCCTTAAGAGATGATATTTAGCAACAATAAAAATGAGGTTGTTTAGAGACAAACAAACTGTCAATGTCCAGGCTGGAAGACTGCATTTCCCCACACTTAACTACTTGGGCCTTTAAAGCAAAGCCTTTAGATCTTGCAGATGTTGGAGGCAAGATCAACTGCTCTGCCAGAGATAGGATCACAGTGCACATCACTGGATCAGACTCACTTGGTGCTGCTTTTAGAAAGCACAGCAGATCAGCTGCACTGCACAACTTCATCATCGTGAATTTCAACACTTTGCGCACGCCATAAAAATCTGTCCTTAATTGGGACACATATCAAGACTCTTGATAATTCAGTTTGCATGTGGAGGCTGGGAGTAAGGAGAGCTTTTCCTTAGCATGAAATCTTGGTTTAGAAATTGAATGGTATCTGGATTCCTGCAAAACACCAATGGCAGCACATCCTGCGTGCCCAAATCTGTGAGAATTCCCTCTTCTGTATCTGTGCCTGATCCTGTTTATGCCCTTAGGAACACATATACCTTGCCTGACAGAGAAGGCATCTCTGGCTTGCAGAGACTCCATCACTCAAATATTCACTGATGGGAATTTTTTTGGATGGGTGAAAATGGAGGAGAAGGCCTGGCTCCTTTTTTTTAATTTTCCAACTAAGAAAACAATACTAGGATGCCTTTAGGATTCCCACATCAGTCCCACAGGAGAAAGTGAACTGCTGTGGACAGAGCCTCCTTATTGAACCGGATCAGCTCTTAGAATTTGTCAAAGCCTGTGAGCTGCCATCTCTGGTAATTTCAAGGGAAGATAACCAGGTTCCTTAGTTATATGTTTGAGAGATTTGTTTTCTCTCAGCAGTGTCTCTGAGGGCAGAGGAGAAATGACAGTCCTGGCTGCTCAGAAAGCAAGAGGATGCCACGAGGGTTCTTTCAAACTGTTAGGGAAAAGGAATAAAAACAACTTGGCTTCACTCATTTTTTCTGTAACATCCCTGAGCACAAGGAGGGAACAGGAGGGAAGGCAGCAGTGCAGCCTGAATGACCACAGCTGAGCAGGAGGATCTCTTGCTGCCTTTCCAAGAGGCACAAATGCTAAGGATGAGTGATGGGTCCCCATGTGCTCCAGAGAACAAGCTACATACAGCCATAAATATATATATGTATGTATGTGTGCATATATATATACACACACAGATCAAAATTATATCTGTCTAAAGGCTGAAACTCTGGCGACTGTGGCAAACAGCAGCAAAATAAAAAGTGTAATGCATGTGATAGGTGAAATTCTAAAAGAGGTGAGATACAACAAGGATACAGAAGTAAAAGAAGTTCACATGGCAAAAATATCTGGGTGGAGTGAAATTAGTAAAAAAATTAGTATGAGTAGGGGGTTTTTTTTAGTGACTTAAAACCACAGTGAGATGGTTAAAAAAAAAAATATGAAGTGCTTGTAAGAGTACCCATAGCAACAGAATCAAAAATACTGCCAGCATCTGTACTCTCATTAAGTTTATAAAAAGGATACTGATACTGTAATTGCCTAGACAGCATAGCAACTACCTCCAAAAAAAAGGGAGATTTCAGACTCGTATGAAAGAATCATTAGCACAAAGTGTATGAACTGGGTCACAATCCATGTGAGAAATTAAAGGCCAATAAATGGTTGCCATGATTGGTACTTCACACACAAAAGGGATCTAGATCAGGCAGCCAGAGTTTGGAGATGCTCCAAGACAACTCCCAGCACCCGATGTAAGAAACACAGAATGAATTCAAGTGTGTGTGCAGTGAAAGAGGTATCAGTATCAAATGCTCACATACTCAAATACTGAATGATCATTAATATTAACAAACCACTAGAAAATCAAATTAACTAGAAACTGAAGTACTTCATCATCATCCACAATTCTCTGGCATATCTTCATGCTGTTTGGAGCACAGACATCTGATTCCCAGGAATGCCAACAGGCTCACACAGGCACCTCATCATCATTCATCACTGGGGCGTTTCATCCCTTCCCGCTGCCATTCCAGCTGTGCAGCTGGATATCCCCACCCTGCTGCCCACAGGGACACTCTGCAGTGGTGCAGGCAGGGCAAGTACAAGTGGCTGATCAGACAGGAATAGGAGCATCTTCTCCTGCTCTCCTCCTCTAAACTTACTCCAAAGAAGTTGTGTTGAGGTGTGCTGGGGAAGCCTCTGTACCAGCTACAGAGCTCTATAAATAACTCCTGTGTTTGATCCGCTTGCTTACTGCTCTGCCACGTGAAGCCCGTTATTATTATTTGTTCCTTTAATTATTGTAATTACTTGGTGTTCACTACATCATCTCTGCTACAGGGAGCATACCCAAGGAAGGAGATTTCTGCTGGGGCTCAGTCAGTCTGTGCAATCGCTCCTCGTTCTTCCCCTTCACCTGATCAACGTCGAGGCTGAAGTTGGAGTGCAAAGAGAAGCTGTCAGGCTGCAGCAACGGTGTCTGGCCTGCTGGAACTTCCTCCTGAGGGGAATCCAAAAATGCACAAATCCTTCAGTTAAACAGCATCCTTTTTAAAAGGGCAAATAGCTACACAGGTACTCTCTAAGGAGCCATAACACAGAGTCACTGTGGCACCACAGGACCTGTCTGACATTACATCTGTCAGTTCTCGTACGTACAGCACTCTCCAAAGCTCTCTGCTTTAGTCGTCTCCTCTCCCGTGCAGAAGATGGATGCTGTGGTAATGAATTAACTTCTAAGGCAGAAAACGTTTCCCCATTAGCACCTGGAAAAATAGGTGAAATCATTTTCAAAGAAATCAAAATGAGAGAGTGCTCAAACCTGTTCATGTTTTGAAACAAGCCAATATATTGTACTTGACTCCATCACAGGAATCAAAGGAATGTATTCATTACAAATCTTGTTTACACTCAGACCTTTAAAGAAAATGAGTGCTCAAATGAGCACAGCACCTCTGCTTGAAAGAGAGAACACTTGGGAAATCAGAGTCATAAAAAGATACAATCACGTAACAAATTATGTTTGTAAATATGTCACATGGAATATATAATAACATTACATGGACTGACAATGTTACATGGAATATGGTAACACAAAATCTATGCGTTATAACACAAAATCTATGTGTTAATCACACATCATCCTTGGTCGTATCTCAGCGTTTTCACATAATAAAATGTTAGAATCTGTTCATACAAAAATAAATAACTACACTTTTTGATCATACTTGTATCACATTACAGTGAGGGGAGTTTAATCTATTTTTATAATATAAATGAACCCTAAGGTCATGTCTCTGCTTCACACTTGTCTATTTCCCCTTGTTTTGCTGATTCTGGAAACTCTTTCAAACACAAACTGTTTTAAAGAAGTACTTTTTTTTCTTCCTCCAGGACCAGTAACCACTGCCTGGGGCTGGTTCATGGCTTTGCTGCTGCTTGGCACAGACAGTGGGCTCTGTTTCCTACTGCAGCCTCTCTGGCATCTTCAGGAACAGAGCTTCTCAGGAAAAGGGAGGACTCTGCTCAACAAAACCCCTACAGAATTCATTACCACCAACTACTCTTTGTGACAATGAAATCACGTTTGGAAAAGTGGTTAGTCCAGTTTATCACATAAAGTTAAAAAAAATTTAAAAGGTAAATGCATGTAAATTCTAAATGTAACAATTAAACAGTTATTTTGGTTGAAAATTGAGATACTTATGTTTGAAAAATAAATTTGATTGATGTCAAACAAGTTCAGATAAACAAAAAGAGATATTTTTTTAAATTCTTTCATATTGTCAGTTGTTTTTTTTCCCTAAAAATACATGTTTTATTCTCCTCTCATCTTTTCTCTTTCCCAGTTTCACCAAAGGTACTCATGCTCTTATCACAAATGTTTCAAATAAAAAAATCAAAGCATAATTTTGAAATGGTGTAAGGCTAACAATTCATGTATCAGAATTCCACCTACAAGACCAGCTGAACTTCACTATATTCAAAATAGTGCTATTACTTGGAATATAAATAATGGTTTAACAATGTGCATTTGTCACAACAAAGGACAAGCTTAAGAATTTATTTGTATCTCTAGTGTATCATCAGTATTAGATGCTACCTGTTCCTGTAAGCATCTATCATTCAGATCCTGCTGCACAGAGATGCTTTCAAATCACTGCATTAACACTAATGGATTCTAGGGTTTTCAGTGAGGCAAAAAAAGGGAAAAAAGAAACTGATACACCACTTCGTTTCTAACTGCCTCAAATTTCTGAGCCCTAGGAGATAAATTCATATGTAATGCTGACACAACAGATGTCAAAACTGAGTTGGATTTTAAACCCATGTCAAAAAAATCTCAACGAAAACAGAGGGGAGTGTTACACTCTTCTCGGGAAATGGAAAACACTTAAAATACATCCCCTGTATTCCACAGAAGACCCTCAGACAATGTAAGCAGGACAACTCACAGAGAAGGCAGCCCACAGGTAATGACAGTGTTTAATTTTCATTTCAGGGATGGAAGTCACCAGATGCATATCCAGAATATTAGTAGCTACTTATAAAGCCCAAATAATACAAAGGATAACACATTTTTAGTTAATGCATACTATTGAAGAACATGGTTTTCATCAGTCATAAATGATCTGGGGGAAAAAAAGGGAAAAAATGGGAGGGGGAATAAATAATATGCTAGGTTAACTGCAACACCTCACTAAACTGCAAGTACCAGCTGGATGGGGAGAAGGAAAAGGGTGAGAGGACTATAAATATCCTGAACCTTATGAAAGCGGTGAATAAAACCAAGAGCACCCCATTACAGAGGTGGCAGACTCAGAGCAGATGAAAGGATGTAGTTCACAGAAGGCACAGGTTGGGTATTCATCCAGCTGCTGATTGTAAACAGGGATTCAAAAATGCTGATTCCAGTTCAGGAAAGACAACCTATGAAAGGTCCCGCTTAGCAAGACTGATGAAATGCAACCAGCTACAGGTCACTGGAAGCTGGAAGCGTCCTGCATGTCTGCCCTGCATCTTGTGTTCCTCTCCATGAGCCTGTCCTGGCTGAGATGGGATATTTGGCACCATCTGTGGTAGGTTTAAAGCTTGGTTTGATGGGCAGGTTGTTAAACCAATGAGAAAGCTGGTAACACCTCTGTGATGCGCATATTTAAAGATATGCAAGCGTGGGAATTTTGCTCTTTACTTCCTGCTTCCAGGAAAACCACCCAGAGCCATGAGCAGCCGCGAGGCTGAAAACCCCCACACTGAGCTGGAGGGGGCGGCTGAGAGTCATCTGAAGCCTCCATGGCCCGCATGGAGCCGGCAGGGCCTTCACTGCAGCTGGCCCAGCTCACGCCGAAAGGGAGAGAACACCACATAGCCAGCAAATGAAGGACGTGGCAAGTATTTTCCCGATGGAGAACCCAGACAAGATCATTTTCTCAACTACAGCTTTATAGAGACCAACTTCCTTCCAAGTTAGAGAGGAAAGAGAATGAGATCATGTGAGCAGAACATGGCGACACCAAAGGTCAGTGGGGGAAGGGAAAGAGGAGACACCTTCCCAGCACCAGATCCAAAATTCTTTGTGCAAGCCGTGGCAAAGACTGTAACATACAAACTGTTCCTCTATAATTCATTAAAGTGCATGGGGGGATGCAGAAATTCATGTGCAGCCCCTGAAAAGGTGTATTCTGGTTTGAGAAGTCTCCCCAAGACAAGGTGCCAGAGCCTACAGATGCTGTGAAAGGCTTTTAGAGATTGAAGAAGAGAATCTTTGCTTTCAGGCTGGAAGAGCTCATCCTTAAAAGACTAAAACCCCATGTTATGGCCCACGCTGGCAGTCTGGCAGACTGCCGACCTCTGGGAGAGAGAGTTTTCACTGCAGCAGATTCAGGCGGGGCTGTTGTTTGTGAAGGTTCAGATCCACACTGGAGAAGTTCACAGAGAACTGACTTCTGTGGGGAGAGTGCCACAGCACACCAAAAGGAACTCTTTTCCTTAAACATAAAGAAAGACTCTTAAGAAATTAAACCACTGACCAAACCTCATGTTTTGTTTCCCTCACACGGGTTGGTTGGAAGGATGGAGGGGGGTACTGGAGTGAGGGGTTGCTCTGGGAGTTAGCTTTAATTTCTTATTATTTCTTTTTGCTTTTAATTCTGTTAGTAATAAATCCTCTTTATATCGTAACTGTTAAGTCTGAGCCTGTTTTGCCTTGAAGTTCTTCCGTTTTCCTCACTAATCCTAGATTTTACCACATAAAAATGTACTTTTAATTTCCCCTTCTCTATTTAAATAAGATTTTCGTGTGCTTGACGTGTAACTCTGCGTCAAACCACGACACCATCCTAGACTGACGGGCTCTCCTGAGGCATCCTTTCACCATTGGGCTGTACTAATACAGAGTAATCCCTAACCTGAAAAGGAAGGCATTGCAGACTACAGAGAGAACCAAATGCACTGAACAAGGCTGAAAGCCCCACCCTGTGCTCCTCCCAGTGCCAGGTTCTATCCTGTACTCCAGGACTTGCACATTAACAGAACAGGCTTGAATACATTTCAAATGAAAAATTCTTCTTTTAACCAAATCCAGAGATAACAATCATCAGTTTATAGAAACACTGTGTCATTAAAAAGTACCTGCACTCTACTGCAGTAGAGTACTCTACTGCACCTCCCCTACAGCAAAGAATAAAAACCTTGCAAGATGATTTCCCATTGATGACTGAAAGAAATTTCAAGATACTGTAATGCCTGCTAATGGAAAATAACATGTAGAGGCCTGAGCTGGTTGGGTTTTTCCAGCCTTGTTATTTCGAGTGACTGGAAATAAAACAGCACTTTTACACCCATGCATATAAAGGTTGAATAAAGAGACATTATGTAAGGCAGTCTATACAAAAATCTTTAGAAAACTAAAAATCATCGACTTCAGATGATGAATAAGTGACAATGTCTGTAAGTATGATGTTACAAGTGAAATGAAATAATATGTGAACAGCAGAAAAGTGACTAATTTAGAATGAATTGCTATTTTATACCCATATAATCATACTTAAAATCAAGCATGCTTGTAAATCAAAAGAATAACCATGAAAAGAATCGCTGCCTAAGACTTTCATATCTCACTGTGGACAGATTGCAATTGTAAGCTGTGATTGCCAATAAATTATATTATTTGCAGCAGAACAATAGAAAAGCACTGCCTATGCTACCATTGTAACACATTTCCTTTATAATTATTAGCTTTTCCTTATCCAAAGCTAGGAAGATGGCAAAAAAAGCCCCTTGACAAGATTAACATCTCAGAAGAAGCATGAAGAGCAGAGAAAGATGCTTTCTCATGAAAAGATGTAATGTGGTAAAGGGCAACTGAGCAGCATCATTAAATTCAGGTGTCATCTACAGCGATTTATTGCAGTAAAATTTCATTTTAATTTGGAGACATAACTTCCTAATCCTTCAAACCAGTCACCATAGCTACAACCACTGCAACTTTTAAAACAGTAATTATCATTTTAGAGACACAGCATTAGACTTAAACCACGTGTCTGCACACTCACAATAGGGTTAAGGGGAGGTATAAACTCACCAATAAAAGCGCTATCCGATTCCAACAGTGAATTTTTCTGGAATTCATTCGATTCGTTCCTGAACTACAAGAGTGAAACAGAAAAAATGGAAGTTCAGAGGCCTCAGTATATTTCTGGGTCCAAATTATAATTAATGTAAATTAATTGCCAAACTTCTGCAAAGCAAAGAGCAGCTCTACAGCGTTAATATTCTACTATCCCTGACTTTGTGGTTCTAAAAACCTAATAAATTTTTAAATAACTCTCATTCTCTCTAAGCATTAGGGTTTTTTTTTTTTACTTTTCTGTAGAAATCCCATTTGCTGAAATTGCCTACACATGGCAACTGTTGTGGTGATTTGTGTAACACAGACATTTCCATCAAGAAATTGATCCTTGTCACTCTGCAGGAGGTTCAGAACAGTCAGTGCTTGAAGTGAGCTTTGCACTTAAGGTTTGTATGAAGTATTGATCAAATGAAGAATGATTCCTTATGTTTCACTTATCCCACCACATACAATCTTTGACATTAAAGCATTAAAATAACAAACTTCTACATCACAATATCAAGCACTAAGACCAACACTCGTAGTTCACTGCATCGTTGCAACCATTTGTTACAGAAATCCTACTGTGGAATAATTTATGTTGAAAACCACTCTAAAATCAAAGCAGTAGAAACTATCAGAAGAAACAGAACAAGAGAAAACAAATCTTTTACTGTAAAGCATTGCTCTGAATGAGAATTTCAGGCATTAAATTACAACTATGAAGTGCATTAATGTGATTATTTTTTTAAATAAATACGGTTTCATTTCTGCATTTAGTTACAGTATTATCCTCGAGGTTCATGTCTTTGCTGTTGCACGGTCTCCTGTTTTTCATTGTTTCACATTACCATGAAACACAATTGAACTCTGGTATTCAGTATTTTGGGTTAGTACAGAATTCTATTTTGATAGCACTTTATTTTGCTCTTTTCACCAAGTCCGAAAATAAATGTCCCATCTGAGAACGGATCCAATTCTTTATTGCTAAGTGCATCACTTAAACCACCTGAATTCAGAGCAACTGCTTCTGGCTTGGCTTCTTCTACTAATTCTCACCCTCCAGCAGCAATCTAACATTATATGAATATAAAAGAGAGACCAATGAATACAAAAGGAAGAGAGTTAAAGAATCAAGCCATCTCTATATAGAAAGATAAGCAACTTGTATGTCAAGTTTAAAGAAGCTGTTGCTTGTGTGGACAAGAAAAAGAAGTAAAGAAGCTTGCTGTCTTATTAAATGTCATTTCTTCCTCCAAATTAGTGAAAGACACAATATTTCTCACACTTGAAAAAATAATACAATAAAAAACCTTTTATTCTTACCAGGCCCATGGTTTGTGGGTAGCTGTCCAAAGCAGAATCATCTTGATCAACAAAAGCTACACAGACAAGAGACAAACAACAGGGTTGACATAAAAAGAGTTAATAACAAAACATATTTTATCAGCTTATTATTGCAAAAATAGACCAGTATGCATTACATCTTTAAATTTACATAAATTGTAATGGATGAATGAGTTTTTAAAATATTTGAACACAACACTTATTCCAGTTTCCTTATGTAAATTTAAGTAGAATCAGAGAAATCAAACAGAAATCTGTAGTGTATTATTTCTAATCTGTTTTTTTGGTTCCTGGCAGGGAGTAACAACCACAGAAGGGACTGCAGAAAGCCCCAAGAGTAAATGTACATTCAACCTGCTGAGCACACCACACACTTCCAGCTTTTAAAGAGAGGTTGAACTAGACAGAGATCGTTTCACAGAGGAAAGTGATAAGAATATATACGTTTTTATCCAGGGATAAAAAACTCAGTTCTGGAGAGCACAGAGAACCATCCTGAAAGTTAAGCTAACAATGACCCAAATGCATTCTGGAAATGCAAAGAAGCAGAACTGAAGTTACTTTTCTTATTTAGTTTAAGTTTCCAAATAAATGATTTAATTAGATTGTTTTTGAGGCAGAGATGCAAGAAACAAAGTGTGTAGCTGACCTTGTGTCCAGCATCAGAGCACATGGGCTGTCAGTCCTCCTGGGCTGACACCCAGCCCATTCCTGACACTGCTCCAGTCAAGCAGCACCCAGCACTGCAGCAGAGCAACATCAAACCTGCCCTTGGGGCTTTCCCTCCCATCCTCCAGAATAATAATCATCCAGAAGTCTGCAAAAGACTGCCTCATTTATAGGGACACAGCTAGCATTTAAAAACTTGGGACATTTAAAACACTGATTTCTCAGTTTATAGTTCCATTAACAGTCAACATATTCCTCTTTCACATAAAGAGAAAAACAGAGAGAAAACTGTATAAAAAGCATGCAAGGCAAAGAGCACTTACACATTGTGTGTGAAAAAAGGTATGCCTTTGCCACAACAGCCCATAACACATTATTTCACCCACAGTACAAAAGTAACTACTGCTTTAATTCATCTTTCTTTCTGCCTGAAGTCAGACAATAAAACCACTCATCTATTTTCAGCGAGAGGAAGATGATGAACTTGTCTCTGAGGAAAATCAACTGGAAACAGAGAGATGGCAACTAATTCTCTTGCTCAGTACTCAGTGACAGACTATAAAGTTAAATGATGTTGTAAAGCAGTAGGAGAGAGAAGAGGAAAAGCTGTTCAAGGATCCTCTAGAAGCATCGGTAGAAAATACTTATAAGATCAGCTGCCTGTCTATCAACTGATCTAAGTTACCCTGAAGAGGCCTTTCCTTGGACGTCATCATGGAAGCCTACATTATCCATTAGCAGAAGTCTAAATGACTGCTTAAGCTTGAAATTAACATAAAAGGCAAATTTTCCTTCTAGAAGGTGGAGGTTTCTCTGCAGAAAACATTAAATGAAAACTTTCTCAGACTGGTCTATTAAAAAATATCCTCATGGCAGAAAACCAGAACCAAGCCCCAGATAGATCTCAGCTGAAGCCAGTGAATTATTTTTCAGCATTTCAGTCAAGCTCATGAAGAGGAAGACTGAAGTGAACCCTATACATTCCATTTAGACATTAAATTCTATTCACAACCATATAATTAACACAAAACATGGTATAGATATGCTTATTTGCAACTGTGATGTTCTATTATCCATAAGCAATATTGCACACATTGCTTGAACACCAGCACATCTGCCCAAGATAGAACAGGAATCATCTTTAACGCTCAACAGGATACTGAACAAAACACATGCTGAACAAAATCCCAAAACTAACTACAAAACCACATAAGCTCCCCCAAACACTCCATTTTTTTATGCTTACATTATGATAGAATTTCAGTATTCTGGTGTTTTACTGTTCCGTACTGCAGTGCTGCCAGTGCACTTGAAAGAAGTAAAACTAGAGCTAGTGGGTTTTAATTCCTATCAAATACAAAACACATCATTTCAAGGATTTTTGTTTATCTCAGAGCATTCATTCCTTACCTTCTGTTTCTCTCCTCATTCTCATTCTGTCAAGTTTCTTCTGTTGCTCCCTCAACAGTGCCTGCTGTTGAATCTCTAGAGTCTGGTCATCTTTTGGAGGATCAGGATACATGTACCTCAAGCCCATACGTGTTTCAGGATCTAGAGCAAAGATATGAAATTTACATTTTTTTCCCTAAATCAACATTTCTGAAAAGCATTTTTAAAGAAATAGCTACAATGTCTTAAAAAAAACATTAAAAATAATGGTGACAATGGCCAAGAGGATGAGCAACTTAGCAATGATTTTACAATTTTACTATATTAAAAATATATATTTTCTGGTGAAGAAGAAACAGGAGGTTACACAGAAACATAATTTGTCGGTGGGTAAAAAAGTCCAGTTCAGTCTATTTTCAGTAACACCATGATATCAAATGCACAAGAAGTTTAAGCAGCAGGGACTAGAAGACAGGTCACTGCTCCGAGTGATGATGCAGCATTGTGGTGCCAAGAATTCCATGGAGGTACAGGAGATACACACACACACAAAGAACTGTCCATGAAGTGTGTTGCATGGGCAGTAGGTCATGAAGAGCCTGATTTTTACTTTTGTCTTTAAATCTTGCGTGGAATGGAAGATGGAGGAAAAGGCCAGATGTTTCCCTACCCTTCTTCATCTGTAACAAGAAGATCTACCTGCCTTTGTATTTAAGTTCATTAAATTCCCAGATATTCTGTATATTGACGGGATCTTGTGCCTCCCTTAACGAAGGTCGCCGAACGGGAGCCTGCAGACGAAGCCTGGCCATCTCAAATATGTCCCTTGGATTCTTCTCTCTCCTCCTGCTTGAAAGGTTTGTAAAACAAGCAGAACGCAATTTAACACCATCCTATTAATGAGCTGCATGGAAATATAATATTGACAAAGTTCAGATCTTTTATCTTTAAATAAAGGTTTCAAAATAGGAAAATAAATTGGAAAGTAATGACACCGCATATTGTGTTATAAAAAGAGATAACCTACTTAAAATAAAAAAACCCCTCATACTTTACAGACTGGAACTAAGACTGGTAATTAGATGAGTCTTTTCCAGCTAATTGGTATGATTAACTAATACATTTTGGAAGCAACCCAAATTTATTAAATAAAGAGAATGTGATTTTTCAGTAAGAAAGAAAGTACTTCCATAACAGTACAGTATTCATAAGCATATTCAGCAGCAGTAGTACTGCAGTTTACAGGCATGAATTATGCCCTAGGAAAAAAGGTAATGAGATAAAATTCTGCCTTAGACATCTGTTTTAGACCACTCTTCAAGACAGAGCATTGCAACTTCCTATCTCACCAGTACAGCCATTCCTACAATAAATTTCAGCAAGAGTCTTGGAAAAAACCCAAACGCATTAGAAAAAAAATGAAAAAAATTTTACAGACAAGTTCTACCTTTATATTTTCATTCCATTCATGTATATTGGCCAACTAATACTAGCTAATAATACACAGTAACTCTTAAGTTCCTCTGAAAAATCTAGCTTTTAAAACAGAAGATTAAATTCCTACCATGAAATTGGTACATTATCATGACTGGACACATTTAGCAACTGTTCCTGCAGTCGCCTCTCTTCACTACGAAGCTGTTTCCTCATCTCTGATAATTCATTTATCACATTCTTCCTTTCCTCTGGAATTTAGCACAAAAAATTTAAAAATAAGGAGTGTCAGAGCAACGTTGCTGCCTACTTACAAACATAAGTAAAAAATAAAGGGAAAAAACAGATACAATGAAATGTTAATTAAAGCAAGGATTGTACAAACACAAGAATCGCAACATTCCATACACTAGAAATTAGATCAGAGCTTTTATTTTGAGACAGCACAAGGACCAGAACCCCTGAACAGCAGAAAACATACAAATGTCACTGGAAATGTTTTGCTGTATTTAAAAAAGGAAAGGCTATGGAATACAAGTGGGTGTTGCCAGTAAATAGCCTTATTTTGAAATATGCAAGCCTACACAGTTCTCAAATAACAGGAACTGAAGTGGTATCTGCAAGCACTCAACATCATTTTTTTTCCTGACTCAAAAGTGAGATATCTGTCTGCCTAGGGCAGTGGTCAGGAGTTCTAACTCCAATTTTTAGTACATGCTTATGTTGACTTTTCAGACCTACTTTGGGTCTATGCTGGCTTTTTGTGGTCAGGACAGCATTCCTCCACAAGTTAAAGCAGTTTAAGAAATCCCTCATTTTCCAAATAACATACTTATAATTTGATATTTTACTGACTTTTAGATTTTAGTGTCCAGAACTTATCAGGCAAGCAAGTCTTACTAGTTTATGTCTTTATTTCTCTCCTGACAGATGGTCTGAGTCAATTTCCAATGGCTGCATTAAGAACCACTCTGCCTTCCATTTAGTGGAAAATACACAACTCCACAGAATGGCCCCAGGTACTTTCTGCTGCAGGCTAGCATTTGTAGGACATCATTTACTGCTAGATTCCATGTGTTGGTTCTTATATACTTGTAAAAAAAGTATCAGCAGAAAAATTCCTGCTTTCCACCCACGTATTGCCAGGATAACTAATATAAAAAAGCAAAGGAGATCCTTCCAGCACATTTGAATTTTAGAACCACCAGTGAAAGCTAAGAGGAATGAGGAGAGGATTAGGCAGATTAACAAAGGTAGGTAGAATTTAAGCGTTAGGACTGCAATGCTTTACACTCTGTTGGTCTAATCCCTTACTCAGCCAATCCAAAACTCTCCCATTTTGCAATATTCTGGTCACAGTGGTACCACTGTTCCGAGAGATGCAGCACTTCCCATGCAGACTATTCCATTATCAGAGTTTTAACCAAAAAAATTTCCTTATGATGACACATAATAAATGCATTTTTGTTCTGTCTTAAAACTTCAGACATACCATGCTAAAACATTGATAGTACTAAGAGAGAGAAAACACCTAGATAAAAATGCAAACTTTAAAGGACTATTCCTTTGCAGGCAAGAAGGGAACTGTGACTGAGAACAATTTTGTTGTAACAGAAAGCGAGCTTGCAATAAAGACAAATACCCACCTAACGAGCGCAGCTGATTTCTCCTTGCAGGGACAGGTGGAGAGGGAGCTCTTGGCTGTGCGGGATCCTAGGGATCATCGTGAACATGAAATGTGGATTTGTAAAAGGAAGAAATTACAGTACATTTTATTTCCTTATTTTACATCCAATTTACATTAACAACTGGAAGACAGAACAGTAACCTTACAGGTTGTGAATGCATAAGGTTTTTCAAATCTGGTCTTTAAATGCATAATCCAAATTACTATGACAACACCTATAATGCACCATTCAGAAATCTAAACAAACCTATACCAAGTACTGCTAAAGAAATAAAATGACCTACCTCCAGAGCATTCTTCACATTTAGGGAAAGCAATGCTTTAAATAAGGTTTAAAGTGTGACATAAAACATTCTCTGAAACTGCACTACAAAGTGTTTAGCCCCATTCAGACAGAGAGTTGGTAAAAGACAAACACACACTTTTTCAATAAAAAGACAGAACTGTAGCCTGAGATTCAAATATCATAAACAATTATTTAATCTACTCTCTTCTAGGAGAAGTTTCTTTTAAAAGCCAAAAAAACCCCAGAGAAGATTATCAAGTAAACAAATGAGTGGTCTCAGAACCACTACTGTAACTCATTTGTGATGCAGAGAAGAAAGCAAAGCATATTAGGAATTATAATCTTCTTGTACCTTCAAAAACATAAAGATGACACAAAAATGTCAGTAGCTACGAATCAACATTAAACTTCATGCCTGAGCTAAGTTCTTCTGCGAGTGAACATGATGAGCTGCTAGATTATAAATTCTCTTATCCTATATCTTGAGATCTTTAGAGACCCCTGGCAAGGGTCTGGACAGTGCATGTCCTCTCCAAAATGAGGTACTCATTCCCACAGAAAACGCACATGCAGAAAAAATATTAAAATAACACACCGCCAAAACAAATTCTTCAATACTTGGAACAAAATTTAACCTTAAATTTCAGAGCTACAAGACTGATTAATGTAAAGACTGTCTCGTTATCCGTGGCAATCCAGTAATAACTGGCAAACTTTAAAAATCTGGCATGATTTCACACACTGCACTGTTCTAAATAAACCAGGAGAAGTTTGCTATGGCAATCCTACTTGTGCATAGTAAGACAGACGGCTCTCAGCAGAGGGAATCCTTTCTTCTTTTCTCACTGATTTGTTCTGAAGAGCGGGAATGACGGGTGAAGCTTGTCGTGACAACTGCAAGGAGGAAACCAAGACTGAAACTATGTTTCTACAGCCTCTGAATAAAGTGTTATTTTGGACAGGGAAAGTTTTGTGAGTGTTTTCCCTTTGACAGAAAAAAATGCTCCTAAGCGCATAAAACGACTGCAAAAATTATTTCATGTGATTTTTGTTTTCTACCTATAGCAATTTTAATACTTTTTTTCTATGTTGTAAGGTGCTTTTTTCCTTAATTTATATTTCAGTTACACATCTTTTTTCCTCTAGACACCTCCTTTATATCTGTCCATTTTAGAGAAATGACAGAAATTTAGTAGAAATTTTGTGAGAGAGAGTTTTATAATTTACTTAGATTTTGTCCATCAGAATTCTGTGATGGACTTCTTACGTCATCCAGGTCAAAGGAAAATAATTAAATTACCAAAACCACCACTGTTCAAGATGAAAAGTCCTACCAGTCCTCTAATAAAAGGTGTATATTGACACCTCATCAAATGCAGGTCATAGTATTTCACAGCAGATATAAAAATCAACTATTGAGTGCAGATTATTAATCTTGCTTTTACTATTTTTTAATGAAAATTTGATCAACAAGGTAAGTTTCTACTGCAGTATGTCTGATTTTTCCATCAGCTGTTCTCTGTTTGTGCATTAAATATACTGCAGTTTGATAAACTGAGAGGGGAACAACACTGAGGGCAGAGGTCTAAAAAATCATGTGATTTCCTTAAAATCCAGTTACTTTTAAAAGTTATCTTAGAAAGTCACTTAAACATACCATCTTCTTTTCCTCTTCCATCTTTTGTTTCTCAAAATATTGTCTAAGTTGTTCCTCTTGCTTTTCTTCTTTTTCTTTTCTTTGTTTTTCTGCCTCTTTTCTCCTTTCTTCATCTAATTGAATTACTTCTTTATTTTTCAATCTTCGCTGTAACATAATTAATACATTAAAAAAGACTCCGTTACTGAAGTTTTGTTTTCTTTTTCTTTAAGAAGTAAAATTACACATTAAAGTGAAGTAGTATGAAATAAAAAAGCATATTTCATTAGTCTGACTTCAAATATTCAAGTTAAAATATATCTCATTCAAATATTAAACATCAGCAGCCCTGGCTTTGCTAACATCATTAAAGAGAATTCCTAATAACTTCTGTAAACATCAGTTTGTGACCCCAGATCTGCCATCAGCTAAGGCTAAACTGTAGGAGTCATTTCCAAAAATTCAGATTCAATCAAAACATGCTGCAGACATGCACCACACTATCACAAGACGACAGAGAAATTATCATCTGGTCTCAGTTTTAGTCTTGTGACTGTGACTAGCAATGACACCAGTTAGCTCCCTACTCTCTGCTAGACCAGCTCCAGCATCCAGAAGACAACTAATCAACTAATTTGTTCATACTAGGGAAGGAGAATTTAGAATATAAGCTAAACATTCCGTCTTAGCAATTTCCAAGTCCTACATCCTAAGCTGATCTTTCATAATAATAATAATAAGTACCCCATACGGTACTGAAAGACTCCTCCTCCTCTGATGGCCTTGTGTCCTCTTCCTACAATTATTTATTATGTTCTAAATTATGCAAATTTATTTTAAAATGCAAACCCAAGAAATAAAAATTCGAGGTTTGAATTAAATCACTGGGTATTGATTTAGGTTTGAATTTGCCTCCATGAAAAGTATTCACTAGATTTGCTTGGCATTCTTCCAAAACAAGCAGTATTCTTGTCTCAAAGACATCTCCTTGCCAATTCAAAAAAAGGCTTTACGAAATATTCCTCCATAGTTACATTTTACAAATAATTCCATGAGAGCTAGATTTAAGACAAAAACTGGGATGATACTTTTTAATTCACCAATTTCACAAAGCTTTTTATTGGCCTCACCACCAATTTCTTTTAGGAAGGAGAGCACCACTGCCATTTATAAAAGTACAGATTTTTTCTTGAAAGAATTAACAGTACTTCAAGTTTGTAGTATGCCATAAAGAGTAAGAAGAATGTGCTAGTTAAAACTGACAATCTTCTACCTCTCCTCTGCCTAATGCAGACCCATTTACAAGCAAAAACCAATTCACAGGACACTTCTCAGCTTACCTCCTAGACAACAAATATTACAAAGTAGGTTAGTTTAGGATGGAAAGAAGTATCAAAATACTACACCTCCTCCTCTTTCCTCCTTCTCTCCTCTAGTTCCTCTTCATATGCTTTTTGAATTCTCATCCTCTGCTCCGCGAGTCTTTTTTCCTCTTTTTCTTCCTCCATTCTAAGTTTTTCTCGCTCTGCTTCTTCCCTACGCCTCTTTTCTTCAATCTTAAAAATAAAACAAAGAAGTATTCAACTGTCAATAGCCAGCAGCAATCTGATTAACAACAGTTACCACCATTTTTGCAGCACCTACTTGCAAAATCAAAAGCTATATGGTGCAACCGAAAGAATCCTAGAGCCTGTCCTATATTTCAGCTTCAGAATTCCTTTAAAATGAGATTCTATTTTACTATTTCTTTTTGGCCATTGGAACCACCCCCCAACAGGGAAACTACTTATAAAGACTACTAATAAAACCAGAGTATTTCCTAACACTTGCTCTATTCCAGATGTGCTGGAGTAACACTTTTATTCACTGATTAAATAATGGAAGATGGGAAACCAAAAAGATATGGTAATTATCTTTTTCCATTCCACAATTACAGTATTATTAGACAAAGTGCTGACTTACTGAAGCAAAAGGTTTGCTCATTTTTTAGTCTTTTTGGCAGCCCTATGCATGAAAAAACCCCCTTGATCTTTTCTTTTCAAGAGATCCACATCAAACAACTGTATGACTTTAGTATTCTCTTAAATTACCTATAATTTCCTTGATAATGGTATTTAATTACATTGATAATATTTAATTTGTGCAGCATAAGATGAAATGTGAAGTATTATGGACAGAAGACATAAGCTGGTTGAAGAACAATCAGGTTTTATATACTCCTGAGTAAATAACTACACTATGACTAATCACCATTTCATTTTGATGAACGTGCATTTTTATCATGTAGACTTCCAAGGGCAAAGATCTTTGCTTCTGCAGTCATTTATGTATGCAAACCTGTACTGTATGTACAGCTTCAGAACTCAATACTGTATTTAGAGAGCTGTACTTCAAAACAAAAGAAAGATAGAGTCTAGATTAAATAAACCAACTATTAAGAAATGCTATTATGTAAGCCAAAATCCAAGAAACTCAGTAGTATGTAGCTTTTAGTACACCTCTTGTGTACAGAATTGGCTATGATAGCACAAGTAAGGTCTTTGGTTGGCAGTGGTGATTTACTCTGATTGTAAACCCTTTTTTTACAATTTATTTCACCAGATGGTATCTGGCAGGAGCATTCACCTGTAGACGGAGGAAGTTCTTGTAGGATTCCTGTCGCTTAAGCTGCTCTGGAGATGGAGGTTCACCAAACACATTACCCCGAGCAAAAGGAGAGGCCTGTGCAAATGTAACACCTAAGGGAGGGAAAGGTTACAGATAAAAATCAAACAGAACTTAAAACAGCAAGCCAGAGTGAGGAAGGGGGAATCCAAGACACTTGTTTCAAAAGGAAGCTTATGACAGTCGTAACTCAAGGCTATAGCTGGGCTTAAAAGTTCTCACATTATCTGCCTGGAATGATTGCCAGGTTTTAACTGTTTAATACCATCCAGGCAAGTTGCATTTCTACAAAATAACACCTACTAAAGTCACCTATTCTACTGTCCAGTTTGCAGCTTACTATCTAAGAACATTACTTCCAAGTTAATTACAATAGCAAATACTTTACGCCTCATAACTTCACTGCTTGCAATTCCTCTGACTTAGAACACACTTAGAACCTGTTCCTTAGGTTCATTCACTCTTTAAAAACAGAGCATCCTAACAGAACAAATATTTACACAAAATAGCAAAGGATGCTACAAAAAGCAAAGCCCCAGACTGGCAAATAAAATTCTAAGCAGTCAGAAAACTGAATTCTGCCAATATAAAATGCTTTCTGTACTATGAAGTTTGAAGTGTCAGGTTTCCTTCAGCCCTGAGTTATGACCATGACATAACCATACAGACCCCAAAGCTCTAGACAGGAGGATTAATTCAGATACCACACAGAGCAGGTTTTGCAGAACAGAATCCCTACAAGAAGCAGAGGAGAAAGAAAGGAAGTAAAGGAAAAGCAGAGTAAGTTGTGTTAACTTTCCAGCTCATGCAGCATGTTCTTCACTCGTATCATGTCTGCTCTGAAGGACAGTGCCTCAAGCATGTGCAAGAGCAATAGCTCCACTGAGCTGAAATGAACATTGCATTTCCCTACATGGTGAGGTAACACCCAAGTCAGATGAAAGCATAAATAACACATGGAAGTATTCCCAGAGGAATGCACATGTTTACTGCTACAGCCTAGCTTTAGGAACATGTGTTTGCATACCAAGGAGTACACTTCGAGATTATTTTTCCTTACATGGAAGCAGTGCTTGAATCCTTCCAAAATATAACTAAATTTACATGTAGCTCTTTCATGATGGAGTTACTTCCATATAAAAATGCAGAATAAATTTTATATACCACTTAGAAGGCATAAGTACAAGACAGGCAAGTTACTATGGAAAGTATCAAGGAAAACGCTTGCCGTGTACCAGCTACTATCCTGCAAGTTCCTTTTTTAATAGGGCAGTGTACAAAAAAAACCCCACAAAACCAAGCAACTAAACCCACCAAAACATACACAAAGCCACTCTGCTGCGTGGCTGATCAAATTCAAGGTGCAAGACTATAAAGTTCCCACCACTGATGTTCACCACCTCCTGATCCCAAAGTAAGTTATCTAACCAGGGGGCTCTTGGCTGTTTTACATTATGACTTTATCGGCCTTTCTGTTTCACTTCTTACTAAATGGTTAAATATACACTCTGTTGGGGATAAAGAGAGAGAGGTGGGACAGAAGGAACAAAAGTCAGTGGTGAGGATGCTGAATTGCAATAGTGCAAAATAGATTCATGCCCCAAATACCATGTAATTCTTTATTCAGAAGTGCAACAATTCAGTCAGGAGAAGGAAAAGTAGCATCTAAGCTGAGTTGAGAAGATCATCACCAATCCTGGCCTTTGCCCATTCTAAACTAGAGACAGGTCTGGAGTAACACAGTGCTCTCATTTAGATGTCTCACAAAACATAAGGAGATAAGGATGCATTAGTTTTAAAATAGGAAAATAAAACAAAATCCCTAAAACTCAGAGGAAGTGCACAGGGCTCCATCTGTACTCAACTTACCGGTAACTCTTCAGAACTTGTTAACCTAGTTACTGTAACAATCTCACCTTAACCTCTAACATCATACACTTGAAGACCTTCCATCTCCTTTTATTCCATATTCTCACCTACCACACAGCTGTATTTTACTGTGTCATTTAAAAATAAGACAAACATGTATGAAGATTTGATTAGAAAACACCAAATCTGGAAAACTAATATACTGATCCTGACTCTTCAGGGCTAAAGCAGCTTTAGTTATCATTACTGACAAGACAGATAAGATTTTAAGAGCACACAGTGACAGCAATGAAGAAATTTGGGAAAGAAGCATGATACTGACTTCACAGGTAGAGAGCACTAACACTGTCATAAGAGTACCAGAAAGAGGTAAAGAACTATGGAATTTTGATCACTAAGACTTATGGATAGTTAAAGGAGTAACACAGTATTCTTAAAAACCTGCTATTTTATTTGTAGATGCTTCTGAGTTCTCAGGTCTCGAGGAGGCCAAAGTTAGGTCAACAATAGGCCTTTTATCTTCATATAGTCTTGCCTCTGGATTATGATATGTCTCTTCATTTCGCTTGTGCATGATATTCAAGTCCGCTAAAGGAAAGGGGAAATAACTGTTTATAGTATTTGAGTCTCATAAAGGCATGTTCACTGTAGATTCTCCAAAATACAGGGGGTTTTGATCAGATTCCACTTTTCCTGGGCATATCAGCCACGGGAACAAAAAATTCAGGCAAAGACAAGAATATAGAGGCTAAGGGTGAAATACTAATAATTAGGTACTATTAATTAACAGATGAGAAGATTTATTTTGTTGTTGTTCTTTTGTCAGGAATGATTCTTCACAACAAACCTCCCTCCTCCCCTGCCTCAGAATGCTATTAACTGGAAAGATAGAGTAACTCAACGACAAAACTGACTGACAAGTCTGTGTTGACAAGCACATATTTAGAAACCACCCCTTCTTCTATTTCCTTAAAGCTGTAAAATACTTTTGAGTTTAGTATTGATATTTCAAGTGCTGAATCTCTCTTTAATTACTACTGAGGGCAATAAGTGCCATTTAAGCACTGAAGCATATTTTGGTCTTCATGTCTTCAGTAATAATCCAGGTGCAGATTTCTGTATGTAAGCAAAACAACATTATCCAACATTTTCATCAAAATTTACATGGTGTCTGATCAAAGATGTTAATTTCAGCTCATTTTGAAGTGTTACCATGCTACACTTAGAAGGCTTATTTCAAAACAAAAAAGTACTGCACAGTTTTCAGATTACCTTTTGAAATAGTGTTTCTGATAGTTATGAATTACTGTAGTCATTTAAGCACACAGATTCCGAGAACTTTAAATTACATGCCTCTCTGTAAAGCAGCCTTTGCATATATCAGAGTCTCAAAAGCTATTTAGAGACATTTTTAAGAGGATAAAAGGACAAGTCACACTGCATAAAAAAGAGACATGTCAGAAAGCATGTTCTGTTTCACGACACTTGACTCATAGCTTATCCATCATGCTGCCAAGACATGGTGGGAAAAGTATTTTACATTTGTAATTCAGGAAAACAGGGTAAGAAGCTTCTTTCTCTTGGTTTCTCATTTACAGAGATAAACTTCTCAGCAGTTACATGCAGAGCTCAGGCAAAGATGAGACCTTTACATTTCCAGTCACACCCCTGTTAAAGCCTAGAGGAAGAAGCCAAACACGTAAATGCAGTGCCTGAAGTCAGGCAGTATGAACACCTCCGTCTGCCCTGAGGATAAACACAAGCTTGGATCCTTCATACAAGCTTCTAAACTTGCAATTTGGCCACAAAAATCTTTAAAAAGCATTTAAACTTTACTCACTACTCTCAAAATAGACTATTAATTTTGACATATGTTGCTCAGGTGTCACACAACTGAAACTAATTACTTTTATATATAAACTGTTACCCAGTAAATATTTCATGATTTACTGGAAGGGCAGATGAACAACCTGGATCATAGCTATCTTCCAGCTCACTACTCCCATCTTGTATAAAACAGCACTTGGAAAAAAGTAAGCCTTAAAAAACATTACTGCTGAGTGCTCTTTATATAGCCATTTACCAGCAGTGTTAATCTGGGAAATCTAAATATTCCAGTTAGCTTTGTATATTTATATAAGCATGCTTCCATTTTTCATATCACAAGTAGAGATTTCTAAGCCTAAAAATTATTTTTAAAATGAAAAAAATTTAAAACCTGTTCCTAGTACATGTTTAAATAAAAGTCTTCACAACAGACTTTAGCATATTTGTATTGCAGATGATTCTGACAGCTTGTTTTCCTCCTTCTCCTTTTACAACTGCATTGTGTCTTCACTTATAGTTGACATATCCTGTGTTTCCCATTTTGTTCATATTGTATTCTTTGAATGATTCTACAGAAATCAAAATAATAACTATTCCTAGAGTGCATCTCCTTGAAACAAATAAGTCTTATTTGTCAAGGGCTACCAGCGTTACAAAACAAGGAATAATATGGCTGAATAAAGCCCTTACGAGAGCAAGAAAACATCAGTCTTGAAAAGACAACCCATAATTTTCACAAACATACTTATTAGATTTCCTTCTGCATCTCTGAGAGGAGCACCACCACCACCTCTTCCCCAGGGATTGTAATTCCTCATTTCTGCTTCTAACTTCTCCTTCTCCTCTCGCTCTTGTCTGCGTCGCTCTTCTCTCTCTCTTATCTACAAAAATACCAACCAAAGTCAGTTCCACAATACCACATTAAGTAAAGTTTAATAAAAAGTTAACAGAGCAAACTGAATGCTCTCATTATCTATTTCCCTCATCTACATCAAGCAAATCCAAACAGTTCACTGCTTATACTCCAGACAGTGCATTGAGTTCTGTTGTCCAAATGTGCATGTCCAGTTGTGCATAATCAGAGAAACACACTACACATTGTAAGACTTCCAGGTTACAGAAATGTTCCCATCTGACATTTGTACTAGATCAAAAGTTCCATATCTTTGGATCTTTGATACAGATGTTTATACTGCTTGAAAATTAAAAAGGCAAAATTCTACAATATTACTGCACTTGTTTCCTCTCAATCTGGTATGTTTTGTAAAACTTAGAATGGAGATGACTCCTAAAAATAAATGCTTTAACAGAATGTTTCATAATTCTATAATCATTCATAAAATAGTTTTCTGCAGTCATACATTATGTTATATACATAACATGTTACATGTATATAACACAGGAATGTTCATATGCTTTGTTCTTCTTTTTCCTCAAAATCATTTATGGAACTAAGTCTCCTAATAACTGTAGTATTTATAAAGTGAACAACTGTTAAAAGTCCATCTTCTACTCAAAGCTTTTAAAACATTAACTATTTATGTAGTTGAAATATATTACTGTAATTTTCTTAAGCTTTTTCTCATGTGCATCAGATAAATGTTTCATCAGAAAAATATAATTAAATGAAACACTATGAGGGTGGTGAGGCATTGGAACAGGTTCTCCAGAGAAGTTGTGGATGCCCCACCCCTGGAAGAGTTCAAGGCCAGGTTGGATGGGGCTTCACACAGCCTGGTCTAGTGGAAGGTGTCCATGGCAGGGGGATTGGAACGGGATGATTTTTAAGCTTCCTTCCAACCTAGGCCACTCTAAGATTCTATAATTTCCCTTTACCAAGTAATCACAATTTCATAAGAGATAGAATGAGTCAACAAAGACCCATCTAGCCCCTTCAAGTGTTTACAAAAATCATCAGTCACGTTTGTCTATAGGAAAAAAAAGAATACCTTCTGTTTGCTTTGAACCATAATAACTTTGAAAGACTGTATCAGGCCACATTTACTAGACCTTTAGTCAAATTGTGCAGTCTCTCATACAGCAAGGTAAAACTTGCTTAAGACTGTAGTGAGAAAATGCCTTCAGAGAACCACATGTACAGTATCTGACACTATTCCTAAACAGTTACTCTATTCTTTATTTCACCTTGATTGGCAGCCTCTCATTTATCCCTTATGCACAATCATAGTTAGAACTACAATATTTTTATAGCTATTATTTATCTCTACCAAAGAAATACATAAAAAATAAGACAAGGAAACATTAAGTGCCACTGAACTGGGTTCTAGCAAAATTTCTTCTAAAGTAACATGTCTCATCATGGTCAAATACATTTTATAACTATAAACTCCCAGAAGGTACAGCAGCAAAAGGCCACTAAAATGAGTATAGGATTTGGATGTCTACTGGAACAGGAGATTTGAAAAATTTGTCTAGTCTATCAAAAAAGAAGCTAAAAAGAATTAAGACGCCACCTACAAACACACTGGAAATGAACATGAGGCAAGCCTTTGAATTAGTGTCCAAATGATCATGAAGAACTTATTGAAATTAGACTGTTCCTAATAATTGCAGCAATAATGGAATATCAGAGCAATACAAGCCATTCCTTTTACGATGCAGGTGCTTATGCTCATGAAAATAATTATATAAAGCTACATGCCTGGAACTAATCTGTTTGCTGTAACATTCTTGACATTCTCTGTACCTCTAACAAAAAATTTGAAGAGCTTACTGTCCACCTGAAAAGCTAAAAATGAGCTAAAGCAGGGTCAGAGGAAGGAAACCATGAAAGGAAGGAGAGCTTAGAAAGCTTTTTACTTGTAAGCTAAATAAAATTGTCTTAAAGAGTACTACAGTTACAACCATTGTATGTCAAACAATAGAAGAATAAAGAGTCATAAACTTCATCACTCAGTACCTGCTGTTGTAATTCTTGTTGATAAGATAATGTTGCCTCTTTGGAAGGCTTTGTTTTTTCTTCAGAATACACTCCTATGCTTCTTTGTCTGTCTCCTGTATTCCTCTGTCCAATGTTACTTCTAAATTGAAAAATCACACATATAAAAGGAAAACATCACAGGGTCCAAAGTGGGGTAATTTAAAGAAAAAAAAAAATCCCTTCCTGGAGTATTTAAGAGCTGTTTTTTCCCACAGCCTGGCAGTTTATAATCCCAAACATTTTCTTAAATCCATATGGAAATAGCAGTTCACTGAGTAACTCTTTTATTGTCTAGACAGAAATCCTTCATTAGAAGTTTGAAGAGTTGTCTTAAACACATTTTATTTCAAAGGCATACCTGTTCTCAGCAAAATATTACCAACACCAAAAGTATATCAATACAGATAAATAAATACAAAGAATATGAATATAGATAATACTTACATGGACTGTTCTACTGGGGCTTGGCCTAAAGGAAGATCCAGATTAGGTGCAGGTTGCATTCCCATCATACCTGTACCATCTACAAGTGAAAAAAAAAACCCTGTTTTAAATTTTGAATGCTCAGGTGTAAATATTTGTCATTATTTAAAAGAACAGAGTTCACTGCTCAAACTCTGTGAGTGCAGAACAAACAGAACTCTCAGCTTCTGTAACAAGTTTAGCTAATCCTTAATGCCTTCTAAAGCAAGGAATACGATGCCAAGGTACAAGTCTATTTCTTAAATTCAACGAAACCACTTTAAATTTTACAATTACTTCATTAAAACATTCCAAAATGAAATTGCTTGCTTAATGGTGACACTTGTCCTCATTCTTTTCAAATGTCATTCAAATAAATTATTAAAGAGTTATTTTTCTAAGGTTTTTTCTCCTTTATTTTACCTTTTCTATGAAGGTAGTACAAATTTTTTTTAAAGTATTTCTGGTTTTTTCTCTAAAAAAGAAAAAAGAAGAAAAAAAGAGAAACGAACACCATATAATCCATTCCCTCCCTACACACACCACAATTGTTTCAATCATGAGATCATCATGAAGCAAAGGATAGACAAAAAAGGAGTTCTTAAAATATAAAAGTAGACCACTTCATACATTATTTTAATATATTTAATGTATTAATAAATATATTTAAAATATTGGCAATTATATCTGAAATTGTAACAATGCCTAAACATGCAATTAATTATTATTTAAGTGATTTTAGGAAATAATGTTTTCATTATCAAAATTATAAAGAAAATTATCTGGGAGGAGTAACGGCAAAGAATCTGAGACTAGATCTTGTCCAAGTGATGAACAAGATTTCTGGAAGTCACAGCTCTTTTTTCTTGCTGGAGAAAATTACTTCATTCAAAAACAGTATTGAAAAAAAGCCCTTTTCATTGAATACACATCTAAAAAATGGGTTCAATTTGCTGTTACAAGTTCTACATCACCCATCATTTAACTAGATTAAAAGCAGTCATATGAATCACTCCAACATCATCAACTTACAGTATGCAAGAGCAGGATCCAAAGGATTCCTAGCCCCATAAAAGTAATAAGCATCATCATAAGGTGTTTTATAGTTGTCTGTCAAAACTGGTGGTGGAGGCGGTGGCAACGGTGCAAGCCTTAAAGAAAAAAGGGACACAATTCCTTGGTTTGTTGTACAACTGAAAAGATACCATCAGAAGAAGTGGGGGGAGGAGAGAAAGAGAGGGAGGGAAAGAGAATGGAGCAGGGATGGGGACAGAAAGAGAATTCATTATGGAAAAGTTCTAGATTTAGTTCAGCTGAAGACCTCTCATCAGTGGCATGCAGGAACAAGATGCAGTAAGTCTCAGAAGGGAATTAACCTTCCCTGAGGGAGTAGTACGTGATCCCAGACTATTCCAGGGATCTAAGGAACATAAAACAAGCAGGCCTTCTTTAAGTGGCTCAGTTAATGGTACTTCCTGGCTACATCAATAAAGAAAACAAGGCAAGCTCTGGTCAAAGGCCGAGTAGCACAGCACAGCTTCAGCCATGCCTGAAGCTCCTCCTCTCCCTGAACAGTTTAGTCACAATCACACCATCCAGTGTAAGCTCTGCTTGCCTACAGTGCATTCCTGAGCTCAGCCCTGGGAGACTGCTTAATTAGCAGGGGCCAAACTCATGCCATACCAGCCTTCTGAAAACATGGACTCTGCTGGGCATGTGCCCAAGCATCCTCACAATGTGATTCAATATTACAGGCACGAACATAATTTCTGCAGCCCAATCCTTATCCTACACAAACATCCACTACAAGAGAGCTGCCTTCAGAGATAATCCAGCTTCCATGGATTTCTTCAAATAAACTGTGAAGAAATCGACATTAAAAGTTTACTCCAGTGCAAAGCAGTTAGTTTTCTGTTACTTGTCAAAATACTATTTCTACCTTCATCAGTTTCCTGGAGAAGGATCAACAGCACCACTGAGCACCACCTCAGCAGTAATAATATGCTAAACAACAATCTCATTTAACATGCAAAATGAACATGATGGTGAAGCACCTGGGAGCTGCCATTTCCCCAAGGCTGCTGACTAGACCCCTCTGAAAGTCTTTATCACTTTGAGAGTCTTCATTCACTGGAGAGGCTGAACGGGCAGGCATTGGAGTTTGGAAAGCCACCCTGGGCCTTTCAGGAGGTACTTTCTCTTCAAAAGCTCTCGCTGTGAAGCCAAATTGCTTCAATCTATTTGGCTGAAGGAAAAAAAAAAAAGAAGTAAGAGAAAAAGAGAGAGGAAAAAACCAAAACAAAACAGTTACCTTATTACTAGGAAATATTCTGAACCTCCATTTACGTTAGGTTAAACACTTCACTGGATCCCAAATAGCTGTTCAAATTTCTAGTAACTGCATTTTTTCCTCCCAATGATCTACTGGGAATCCAATACACAAGGAAATCTCTGTCAATCTCTGCTAAACTTTTATCAGAGACTTACAAAAAGCAACCTTATCACAGGTTTCAGGAAGTATATGAATCTAGTTAATGTCCAGAAAAAAGAACATTTCCACAGCTGTCTGCAGAACAGTTTATCTACAGCTGCCAATTTTCTACAGTGAAAGTATTCTCATATTATGCATAGGAAAAGTTTCTGAAATCCCTCCCCTCCACCCCAAGACTGAAATAGCTCATAATCAGTAAAAACTAAAATCAAATACACACTGAGACTTTTTCCAATAAACATTTCCTTGCAATACCATTATTTTATTTTTTAAAGTCCTTTGATCTTAATAATTTTTCAACCACAACAATTACGAATTTTTGGGGGGCGTTCTTTTTAAAACAGAAGTAGAAAATGTTTATTGATAGCTGGCAGCCTCAGAATAAAGTCAAAAGCAACATGCAAATAAAGAGAAGGCATGCAAGGCAGTTAGTTTCAGAACTATCCTATCACACCCAGAAAGCCCTTACAGCAACTGCTCTGCGTAATTACTTTAATGTTTGTTTAAATAAGGCAATACAATAGAAGAATGGAAACAAATCATACACTGTATAAGTAAAAGAGATTTTGTTCTCAATTTATTGGTCCTATTGAAGTTCTTCAACTAACATGCATTCAGAGAAAGCAATACAGAAACCAGCTAAGTATTAAATATCTATCAGAAAATCATATACCCTACAATATGGAAATATTTCAACAAAATATTAAATCTTTACCTCCTCATCACTTAGCTGCAAGACAGTATATACAAGGCAGTTAGTACTCACCAATCATGGACTACAGCATTTAGATAAAAATTCTCAAAGTCTACTAGACATGAATATTTGCTTATAACACTTAACTTCAAACTTCTAGATGTGAATACAGCATCAGATAACAGATACTAGCTAAAGCAATTGAATTTTTTAAAGCAGTCTACAGACTTTTTGTCTTTTTAAATCCAGTGTCTTGAGCAGCAGAACATTTAAAACAGCCTCTCTCACTAACAACTTCAATCTGAACTGTTCCCAAAGTGCCCCAGATTTCAGCTCTACAGCTGATTTCAGATGTGACTTCAGTACTCAGTTCATCCTGGGGATTGTTTCACTTTAAACAAGTAGCATATACAACAGTCTACATTTATAGATTCTTAATCAGGCATCGCTATTTAACCAACCTGTAATTAATCAAGAAATCCACCTAATTAGAATCTCTCCCTGAGAGGCAATTTAAAGCTAACAGTGACTGATGCTTAATGAATGTAGCAATTCAACTTAATTGAAGGCTTTCAGCTAAATTAGTGCTTTTAAAACACTATGCATGCCCTGTACTTGCTCCAGATATAATTTTGTTCCTACAACAGGCACTTTGCAGACTCTGACTGAGATGTGTATGGTATGTTGAGTGCTGCAGCACAGCATGCTTCTGCATAGTCAGCCTTGATTGCACAGCACTGTTTACACTGACCTTGTGGCCTGCTGAGCCACAAGAGCCGGCATCCTCTGCTCAGTTCTGCCTCCTCTCCTGCCTGCCTCCCAGCTGTACACTCCATCCCTTTCACCATCAGAATCCCTGATCAGCCAGCTGACCTCTCCAAAGATTCAGATTTTTGCCAGATAACCAAGCTGAATCAGTTTGCAACAGGGACCAAATAAGCATGACAGACACTTTAAGCAGGGAGGGCAGGAACATGCAACCAGACAGATGTTTTCCCTCCCCATTTAGGAGTAAGAATTTTGATTCAGCTTCATTGTGTGCATTCTCAGTCTCCTGCCTCACAAATTTCACAGAAATAAAGAAATCGTTTCACAGAATATTCAGAGTTGGAAGGGACCCACAAGGATCTGACTGATAGCATCTTACAGCTATTCATTCATCTTCATTTTCTAGCAAATAGGACCTTCTTTCACCTCTATTGAACCCACCAGAAATGGCATAAGTTTCATTCTGTGTCGTAGCATTCCCCAAAAACAGCACTGTTGATAATTCAAACCAGTAACCTGTTAAATTAATAACCAGTCTATTCTTGCTTGAAAGTTACCACTCTACATCTTAAACAGCCCATCTCCACCATACCCAGCCTGCAATGGCTTTGGGCACACAGCAGGTACATACAAATCATACAAGTTCTGTCAGTCTCTGCAAGACTATCAGTCTCCTACTAATGCTACTAGTGCTGACAGCCTGCTCCTGGATACATGCTAATCAAAACTCTTACTGTAATCATCACCTTACTAAGGAATTGGAGACAGTAGTCATTCTGCATTAAGTCTTACAAACAACACAATATTAAACACCTTGCTTTTTACAAAATCCTATAAAAATGCTTGTAATCCTAAACACTATATTGGATCACTTAAAAAAATGTACAAATTTTAAATTAAAAACTGCTATAATGAGATCAACTCATCTGCAAAACAACCTTTCTTTTTTTAACTGAGAAACAGAAAAAGCTTTCTGCAGCATACTTTGCATTGCCAAAGGAAGGTTACTACTGTGTGCATGTAAGAGGCTACCACTGGACACTGAGTATTCTATCCATGATACCCACTGCTGGTACAAATTTCCACTCGAACATAGCACGAGAAAATGTTTGATAACTTCCATGAAAATATTTTCCTCTCAAGCTGAAAGCACGTGTAATGACTTACAGCCTGTGCTGCTTTTGGCTGGGGAAGAGTTAATTTTCTTCACAGTGGCTGGTATGGGGCTGTGTTTTGGATTTGTGCTGAACACAGGACTGATAATATAGAGATGTTTTTGTCATTGTTGAGCAGGGTTTACACAGAGCCGGGGCCTTTTCTGCTTTTTGTGCTGCCACGCTGGTGAGGGGACTGGATGTGGCTGGGAGGTTGGGAGGAGACACAGCCGGGACAGGCAGCCCCAAGTGACCAAAGGGATATTCCAGACCACAGAACATCATGCTCAGTATATAAAGTGGGGGGAAGAAGAAGGAAGGGGAGGATGTTTGGAGGGATGTTTGTCTTCCCAGGACGTGTGATGGCTGAACACCTGCCTGCCCATGGGAAGCTCTGAATTAATTCCTTGTTTTGCTCTGCTGGTGTGTGGCTTTTGCTTTCCCTATTAAACTGTCTTCATCCCAACCCATGAGTTTTCCAGCTTTTACCCTTCCTATTCCCTCCCTGATCCTGCTGGTGGGGAAGTGAACGAGGGGCTGCTCGTGGGGCTCGGCTGCTGGATGGGGTTAAACCACGACACAGCCTCATCATCCTTGGCTTCAATTTTGTTATATACTGATGCCCTATTAGAAAGAAAATAGCCCTACATTTATCATTTTATAGCAGCTCTACAGAGTTTTGTGACTGAGCAACCAGAGTGTGCATGTAAGAAAAAAAGAATAGGCTACACAGATGAAAGAAAATCCAAGTTTCTTACCTTCTTTTCTGGATCCCGAGCTCCAGAAGCAGCAACTGAGAGCTCAAGTTCCTTTTCACTGTTTTGTTTTGTTTTTTTAAAGAAAAGGATCAAATCAGAAAGCAGTAACAACTATATTCATTCTTTCAAAGCACAAATTCACAACTCTGTAGTTAAAAGAACTCTGAAAATACAGGATAACAGAGGACAATGATTCCACTTGATTTCTTCTGGAGTCAGGGAAGGAAATAATGTAACATTGGTAAATAAACAGAACTCTCAAGAAGTATCTGGCTATCACCTATTTCACCTAGTAAAAATCCAACTACCATAAAAGGACAAACTACCACAATTCTTTTTCATTACAGCTTTTCAGGACACTTCTAAGAATTCTGTCTTTATTCACATTCAAGAAGTTAATATTAAACGCATTGAAATGAATGATTCAAAAGTGCAGCAATAAATAGTGGTTTGTAATCTCTGGGCTCAGGCTTGTCCTGCATGTACAATTTTTGTCACAGTGAGACTGTCAGTAGTAACCCATTTTTAACTCTTTATCCCTTCTCTAGTATTGCTGTGTGTTTTTATGTATCCATACTATTATTCAGTAGATAGCTACTAATAGGTAAGGAAGAAATTCATATTTTATTACTCTGGCTAAGCCAGATGATCAAATGCTTTAAAAATGAAAGGTTACTTTCCTAAACTGGAGGGCAAAAACAAAACTAATTTTCAACTTTGCCAACTAGTTACGCACTGCTGTACCAGCAAAAAAAGATAACTTCAGTTAAAGCTTCTTTACCCTTTAGAAACTAAAAAATCAGTTTTAAAAATGAAAAAGTATTTGGGTTTTCTTTGTTCCACTGAAAGCTTGTGAATATGTTCATTAAAAACTAAAGCTCTCATGACAATGGGTTTAATTAAATTCAGTATTACTCAGCTACCTGGAATCTCTTAGTTATGAAATTGCTTCTTACCACACTGAATTAATGGAATGCCTTGAAATTTCAGCCATTATCTTTTAAAAATATAGTAACTTTCCATTACCGTCTCTTATTTTGCTGTTGCTCAGCTATCTGTTCCATTAGTTCTTGTCTGTATTTCTCCTTTCTCCTCTGGAGAAGTTCTCGGTCCTGACCACCTAATGGAAACGACCACACATTTGGGTAAATGCCCCACAAAATACACAAAAGGTACTGGACAAAAACATTGCCTTTCAGTCAATTTGAAACTGAAACACAGCAGACAATACAAACACTGTATTTCTACTGACTAAAAGAAAATACATATCTAGTTGTAATAGACAATTTGTTTGGAGTATGTTGATCAAAGCTACTAACATTTTCATTGTTATTTTCCTAGTTTGCCTGGTTTTGTATAGTCAGGAAGCTACAATTTTCAAAGCTATTTGATACAACAGCAACTAAAAAAAAGTAACTTCTTTCTTTTTTTTTTTTTTGTCTAATATTCACCTAAGGAAGATACACTACAGCACTCCGAAATTATGAGGCACTGCTCTGGATAAAAATGAAAATTAAAACTGAAGGGAGTCAAACCCATGGGGAGGAAAGCAAATTGCTTCACTTTTAGGATGGTTCCCATGACTACGAAGAATTAGCAAAGTACCGACAAATGTGTGTGTGTAAAAGGAAACGGCGATAACAGCTCATGTAGATTTTAAGGAACACAAAAACCTTCCAGTTTGTGGTGGTTCCCCCACAATAAATGTGGACATCTGCTATTATTTTAAAAACAAACCCTCAGAAACATCAGCAGCACTTTCTGTATAGTATGACTATCAGACACAAAGACTCCTAACATACTCCATACACAAAGTGACTCTGAACTTCTGGTGAAGTAGGCCTGAATAACAAAGAGAAGGAAGCTGGAAAGAAACTAAAACAAAAGCCAAATAAGCAACAACAAAACCTGATGCATGACTGACTGACTTTTTTTTACTTAACTGTTGTGCTGGGACTACAAAGTGACCACAATATGCAAGATGTCCTCATGGTTTGTGAGTTTGGGGGAGTCTGAAATCACTACTCATTTTCAAAAAATTCAGGTTTTCATTTACTGAACCTTTTCACAACATAGTTTACAATACTCTCCTAACTAGGACTGCTAGGAGTACAAATTCACACCTCTGTGTCCTCAAGTTACTACAAATGAGATGACTGGGCAGAGCAGAGCCTGACCACTACAACACCAATTGTTCATTGATGCCTTTAAACAGTTCCAAAAAACTGACCTGCCACATAGAGCACTGAAGATCAGGTAAATTCAAATGAAAAAATAAACAGAAATTATTCTGACAACTGTTAATCTATTTTCCATAATTCAAAGCTAGCTTGCCTTCAAAAGCTCCCATCCGAAGAACTACTACAGTTCTTTTATTCTTGTCTTATAGTTTCCTGAATTCAGCTAAGAACGCTATGTCTTCACCAGTATTTCTCTCTATCACACTCAGTACTAGTGTTTCCTGCTAAATTTTATGGCTACAGGAGAGATAATCAGAATCATTTGTTCTCACCCAGGGTTGTGAACAGTACCATTTTCCATATTTCTGCAATTAAAATTCACCATAAAGCTGTGTCTTTAACAATACAGAGGTTAAGATTTCTCCCATACTTCATTTTGTAAAAATAATTTAATCGCTTATCTGGGCCTTAAAAAGTTCATGAAATCTAAGAAGAAACTCGGGCTCTTCAAAATTAATTAGTAAGTCCTGTAACATGAAGGGGGAAAAGGAATATGCTTTGCTTTAGTTCATCTATGTAAATAATACTTATTTACCAGTCTTGGAGACAACGAGCATAAGGAAAAAGAAAAGCTCATTTTTCCAGTTTTTAACTATTCACATGGAGAAATAATCTATGCAAAGAAAGTCTGACTCAGGGTTATTAGTTAGGTCTTTATACATACCAAGAACAAGGCCTGTTGCATACCGCATTTCAGCTGCAGACTTGGCCTGTTCATTAGCTGAAGAACTAATCTGTACCTGATTTCTGGCAAAGACAAAAAAAGAAAATGGAATGATCGAACTCAAAAATTTCCTACACAGTCTGTGGGAAACATGACAGATTCACTTACATCACTATGTGACACATTTATGACAAACAGTTTTCCTACAATCCAAAGAAATATCCCAAGCAAAAGAAGAAACTGCCTGGCAAAAAGGCATTTCTCACAATTCCCATTTGCCTGTGGTTTCTGAAGCCATCAGAAAAACTGACTCAGTTGAGCACTTCAACCATGTTGACAGACTGAATGGTGCCAGTCAAGAGTGCCTGTAAGGACTTTACAAGTGTTCTGCTTCTGCCTCACCCACTTAGATCGCTTCAGGACGTGCAAAACCAAGACAAGAGGAAAAAAAGGAATTTTAAAACTACTATAAAAACAGGATTCCACACTATTTGACTCAATAAAAAGTCATCAGTTGGAGAACAGGTGCTCTATTAATTCGAAAAGAAAACTGGCATGCAAGCTTCAATGGCCGTTTTCAGAGGAAACATGTTTTTCTTGTTATACTATATTCCAGCTGCAAGAAAAACCACCAGGCATTTCAGACAATGTTTTGGGATTTCAAGCCAACATTTTCCTCTCACCATGATTTTGCAGTGCAATGATCAGAAAAGTACACAGTATACCACACCTAGAATCTCCAGCTCTTGAGATCGGCCGCACACGTGCTCTCTCCTGTAATTCATCTTCATAATCTGCAGGTGCATCTCTTACCATTCCATTCACACAGGGCCTTAAAGAAATAGAAAATACTCAGCTATGCTTGCCTAGAAACAGCCAATCTGAAATGGAAGGTTCAGCAGTTTCGTGCAAATGGATCTGCTGCCTGAATGCACACGGGACAGCAGAACCAGTTCTGAAAATATCACACAAATTTTCTAGAAATAATTCACTTTGCGAGCACTGTCAGGGCAGCTCTCTGTCTGGAGTGTGAATTCCCAAGCCTGCTTTCCTGCGGCCTTTATCTAATGAGCCTGGTTAAGAGTTTTGAGAGCTAAAGGGCTTTTGAAACTCACACTGCACTAATTGAAACAGATCTTGCTGCTCTTAATCCCCAGGAGCCAACAAAGTCTTCAACAGGTTTTGGCACACAGCTATTGGGTGAGTCTGGTGAAACAGCCAATTTAGATAGGAAAAACTTCTTTAAAGACAATCTACACTTCACTACGCACCTGACAGAATTTAAAAGAGTGAGGTGACTTTTGATCAAGACAAAAAGCAGGCAACACCCTGAATACAAATTTGAGACATCTACATAAGAAGTGAAATCATATGATTGAAACTTCAAGTCACTTCAAAGATGCCAAACACTGTATGGACACAAGGAAGCTGTTCCTGAAAAGATTTGAGGTAGTAGAATTTGTAAGCTTTTCTTGACTTGCAAAGTAACATCTCTTTAATGAGGACTTCAAGTTATCATGACAAAATAGGGCAAAAATAGGTATTCAATGGAAAATAAAAGTACCCAACAAATGCTAACAAAGTTATATATTTTCCAGAGCTGGACAGAGCCATGGATGTCCTATTAAGCAAACAAAAAAAAAAAAAAAACAAAAACTAGGTAAATGTGGGAAAAAACCTCATTCTTTTACACAAAAAGAACCACAGCTCTGCCTATCTCTAATTTAAATAAAAGTCAATAATCAAAGGCAAAAGGATGCAAGCAGATTATTAAACATTGATCTGGCATCTTAACAACCCACCAGAACAACATGAAAGAACAACATTCACCCTCTTGGCATAACATGATCTTCTTTCAGGATCAAGATCATCTTTATGACAAGAATCAATCCGCTCCTTACAAGGCTGGTCACATACGACTGAAGCACAGTCGGGAAATAGAAAGCCAAGTCCTCAGTGTAATGAAAGGTTGCAGGAAGGAAGCAAAGAAACAAACCTTGGGAATCAAGAGGCAACCTTTTTTGTAAAAAGCAGCCAGCTTAGCACAGCAGGGCCAGACACACGGGCCCGATTCAATCAAGAAGCTGTTGTCTCCTGTTTATAGGACAGACGTGACAGCTGGGGATGGACTACAGCATCCCACTCCTAAGAACCAGAACACTTTGCACTTCTTCTCACTTCCCAGTCACCATTTCTGTTTGTTGAAATGTGCCACGGACCTCGTGCCTCCATCAAAACAGAAACCCTTCAGAAAAGTCCTGTTACAAACATCTGTCTCTCCAAACTAATAAACCCCATATAAAAACCTAAGAACTTTAGTAGAGCAAATAAAAATATGCCTCCTTTTGAACGTAGTTTCCATCATGAATCAAATGTGTTTGGGAAAAGTTGACTTTGCCTGAAATGTAGAAAAAAAATGCTAACCCTTCAGAAACTGAGCTGTCACTAAGAGATGTATTTCTCCTTGAAGAGACTGAATGTACTTCATAGGAGGTTAAGTGGAGCTCCTTGCAAAGGAGAAAAAAGTACCAGATTAGAAAACACATTTAATAAAGAAATACTGAAAATTAATTTTCAATAAAAATTCATTAGTAGAAAATATAGACAAAAAACCATAAACAACCTGATGTACAAAATTCAGTTCAGGTAATTCAGGTGATGGTCCAGCAGCTTCTTTTAAGAAGATGCACCAAGTCTGCCAACAGCAAAGACAAGACTCTCTTCTCTATTCTCTTTAAAAAGAAAACTGGAGCTAAAGCCGTTTCAGAGGTCTCTCCAAATAACCCATTAATTGCCTGGTGATATATTAGTCACAGATATTTATATAAGCACCATCCACGTTTTCTGGAATAACTAAAAACTAGTATACTAATATTCAACATGATGTCTACTGTTGGTTCAAACACCATACTTGCTGATATTTTATATATATAATTCTGTATAAATTCTTTGAGAAACAAAGTAAACCCTCAAACATTATCAAATGGTTACCTTTATTTAAATATTAGACTCTGTGTCCAGCTGCATCAGACAGTGGCAAACAGCTACCTAATAAAAGGAGGATGCTCATCTTGAGTATCAACTGACTCAGTTTAATTCTCTGACAGAGAATTGAACATTGCTGTTAGTTTCAAAAATATTTTGGTTGTCTTTGTTAGACACCAAGTTCAGCTTCTAATATTTTTCTTTCTGAAAAGCTGTAGGACAAGTCCACTCTATCCTAAAATCTTGTTCCTCTCATCTATTTAACCACTGTTTCCATTTGCTAGTCTTTTTCAGAAACACTGTATGAATAAAAACACGCTTTTTAGAAGCACACCAGAACACACAGTCTGAGACTTTGTAATAACCCATTTATTAGAGTCTGCCTCTCCCAAATACTTCCAGACATTTCATTTTTTCCACAGACTTCCTTTACGATTACTTTTTTTTTTAAGGCTGAGAAAGAATATCAAGAGCTATTTTTGGAGAAAAATTATTCTAACTCTCTTGGCATTTGAAACTGGGAAAGAAATATGAGTTCATTGAATTCAGAAAATGCTTTTACAGTAGCAGAGCATTTCCCCTCACCCCGGTTATTAATTTGCAGTACTATCCAGAAAATTATCCCTGTAAACAATGACTCAAAAGGTCATTTAACCAGCAACTAACAACAAAACATAATAGTAATATTTAACACTGTTGAGAGTGGTACAATTTGCCTTTGTTTTTCACAGAAGTGTTATTTCTAGAAAAAAGAAAAAGTGTTTATTTTGCCTTGCAAAGGAAGAACACTGGTGGTTCCTTCACTGAAGCCATTGTAGGAAAATAATTCTGGCAACAGGCTTAACACAAATAAAAATAATTACAACACTCATGTTCCCAAGACCTGGAAAGGGAACAAATTAACACTTTTAAAATATAATTTGAAAATTTATTTACAATAAACTTTACTGCTTTATTTAGCTGTATAAACAAATCAGTTTCAAATTTGGTACTGTTTCACACCACAACCCATCTGGTTTTTAAAGCAACCAGTTCTTGCAACGAATAACTAAAGGTGGCCAGAATGCCAAACCCTGAATGATTAAGCAGGCTATACTTTTTTTTTCTTTTAAATGGGTAAGCTAGAAGAGAAAGATTAACAATTTATGTAAAAGTAACCCAACTGATGTATCAGTTAACACAGTAAAGACTATTTAATACTGAACAGTACACAATATCAGTTTTCCTCCTGAATGATTTATATAAGACACCCTCTTTTGTTTGGTTTGGACTTTCGTAAACGTTTATTCAACCTGTGTAGTTATTAGAGAGATTAGCACCTATAAAAACCATCAGGATTTGGTTCAACTACACAGATGTTTAATGCCTGTCATTTGGCAAGACATGGAGTAAAAAAGAGGATTTTTAAAACATAGACTTTTACATTTTACACACATAGTCACATGTACCAAAATTTGAAGCTCAAACCAGTTTTGGAATCTGAACTGAAACCTGACTTGCAGTAACTACTACAGACTAAGGAAAGAGAGGTAACATTGGGTTCCCAGTGCAGGGGTTTGCTCTCAAATACGTTTTCTGCCAAACCATTCTTCATAAAAATGAATTGTGGACTTCTGCATCTGGAGTAATTTCTCTAGTACCCTTGGTTTGCTATAATATATAAAATGTTACTTAATATATGATGAACAGTCTCAGGTACTGGTCCAATTTTTCAACACTTTTTCTATAAATTATTGCAAAGGTCCTTTTTGTAAGTAAGTACAACAATCCTGCTTTCACATGGGAATCTTCTCTAATATTTAAAGAGAGTAAACCACGGCTGTCAACAAGCACTACAGAAATAAAGGAGAAAATGGAATGAAGAATACCTTTCAGAATAAAAACCCCGGGGAGTTTTTCTGTCATAGGTGCTTTCACATCTAAATCTAGGGTCCGTTTCTGCGTTTGTCTCAGGATCATATTCCCCTCTGTAGTATCTTCTACGAAAATCACCATCTTCATCAAGTCTGTGATGCTTCCTAGTAGAAATTACAGATTGGCTAGGAAATCCACGATGTCTTCGACTGGGAAGATCCAAATCTTCATCAAGTCTTTTATTTAATAGTCGACTTCTCAATTCAGCCTCATTGTCTAACATGTGGCACCTGTCTTCCTCCAACCATCTCTTATTTAGCAGCTCTTCACAACCTTCTGTGGAAGTAAAGGCATCCTTCTTGGGAGGTTCTGCACCTGTGTTATAGGGATGGACTTTTGTGTGTAGTTCTGGCTGGACCCTGGTAACAGCAATAGGTGTTTTATTCCTGTGCATCTCATTCTGTTTAATGGAAACAATATTGAAAGGGTTGAATACAAACAAATCACATTGAGTAAAACCTTAGTTTTGTATTTCTTCAAATAAACCCTAAACACGAAGAAAGGTAAGAGGTGAGCAAGGAAAATACCTCAAGAAGTGTTTAAAAATTAGGGGTTTATTCATTTTTCTTGAGGAAAAAGAGAGTACTCTTCCTCTTATCTAATGTCTTTCAGAAGAATGGCTATCAGTACTGGACAGGCCTTTTATGAACTCCAATCTGACCTCCAGTTTTTTAGGTGCAAAGAATCAAAAAACCCCTTCAAGCCTTACTTCATCAAGAGACCAGATATCTTCATTCTATCCAGATTCAGGCAAGTCTGCAATACTTCTTACCTTCTTACCTATGAGCACAACCTTTTAACCTGAGCATTTCTTAATCAATTTCTCTGCTCCTCAGGAAATGTCATTATGAGAAAGGATACTTAAGTAGATAAAAAACAACCCTATGACACTAGTGTTCAATACAAAGTCCTAATAAAAACCATGGTTTTGCATAAATCCTGTAGTGTTTTCTGTGTACTAATCTTTGCTCTAATCATTCCTCAGTGGAATAAAGAGAACAGTAACTCATACTTTACCAAGTTTAATGAAAACTGAATTAAGGATGTAAATGACACCAAACTGGGTAGAGGGATCAATACCCTAGAGGGTATGACTGCCACTCAGAAGGATCTTGACAAACTGGAGAAACATGCTGACAAAAAGCTCATGAAGATCAGCAAAGGCAAAGGCAAAACTCTGCATCTGAGACAGAACAGTGCCACGCACCAGCACAGGCTGGGCACCGACCACCTAGAGAGCAGTTCTGCAGAAAAAGGCCTGGGTTAGGCCTAGGTTAGTTGTGGGTGAGGAGCTGAACATGAGGCAGCAGAGCACTCTTGCAGTGATGGCTGCTAACCACACCCTGGGCTGCAGTATCTGTGTAGGTCGAGGCAAGTGATCCTTCTCTGCTCAGTATTTATTCAGTATTTAGGTTCTGGTGTAGTGTGCCCAGTCTCTGCCTCCCCTCCCCACAGATACTGATGAACTGGAGGAAGTGCAGAGGCTACTGAGATGGTTAAGGTATTTGAGCTCTTCGAGGAGAAGCTGACAGAGCTGGGTTTATTCAGCCTGGAAAACAATTCACGAGGGTGTGTATGGGGCAGGAGGAACGAAAAATTGCAGTCCCTATGTAAAAGGTGGTTACAGAGACACCAGTATTCATGGTTTTCAAAGAACCAACAGTCACAAGTTGCAGCAAAGGAAATCCCAATGGGATACAGAGGGACAGAAGTTCAGATCAAGCAGTTAAAGCAGTGGAACGGGTTGCCCAGAGGACTGTGGATTCTCCATCCTTTCAAATCTCAACCAAATAAAGCCTGACCAACCTAATCCAAACTGTGACGTTAACACTACTCTGAGCAGGATTTATCCTGTGACTATCTAAACTGTTGGATCAAACTTTGGAGGTCACATATGTAATATGACTCTCACTCCAAGTTAAATATTCCCCAGAGATGGCATAACTTCAACAAATCCTGACCACGGTTTTTTTCTGTTTGTTCCTTTCTGACGGCAAAATTGTTTCTACACAAGAGTAATAAAAATACAACTTAAAGGTCCGAGTGGATGACAAATAAAGCAAAAAGAAAAACCCTTGAGTCCCTAAATAGATTTCATTGTGTAAGTCAGCTCAGGAAACCCAAGTGCTCAAACATGTAGAAAAATTTTAGAGATTTATAGACTCAGTTGCACAAGAACAAGCTGCATTTTTGCCAGTGTTTCCTAGAGATCACTGCTGTGTAGCACTCCAAACCTTGAAGAAGGCAGTAAGAATGAGATACTGAATTCCAACATCCACAGGAAGCCTGAATGCTGCCTTATCGATGCCTTCACAGATTAAAATAGTTTTCAACTATTTGACACTCCAATGCACTTGAAGGAAAAGATGTTTCTCATAAGCAAGCAATCTTTCTAGAGACAGACAAGAAACATTCTTCTAGACAGAAATTACAAATACAGGGGGATTTGCACTTGCCAACTGCTGTAAGGAAGACAATAAACTTTCAGCTGTTTTGGGTACAAATACAAGGTCCTTCACAGAACGACCTAACTCTCACACTATTGTACAGTTTAGAATTTTCCTATTAAAAAGAAGTGGAAGGACTTCTTACACGAAACTTTCATTAGATGAGAGCTCCAAATTATTACACTCCATCACTAAACTGAGGCAAAAATATTTTAAAAAGGAAATTTACCTATTCTAGACAAGATTTTAAAGTTGAAAAGACTTTACAGATCAAAATATTGCTTCCAGATTACTAAAACAAAGAGCCTCACAACAATGCTAATCAGACCTAAAAATCCCTTTGGCTGTTGCACTAGTTTTGGTTGGGACAAATTTCCTCGTAGTAGCTTGTATGAGGCTATGTTTTAGATTTGTGATGAAAACAGTGTTGATAACACAGGGATAATTTAATTCCTACTGAACAGCACCAACACAGTGTCAAGGGCTTTTCTGCTCCTTCCACTGCCCCACCAGCAGGGAGGCTGCGGGTACATGGGAATTGGGAAGGGACACAACCAGGACAGATGATCCCAACTGACCAAAGGGATATTCCACAGCATAGGGGGTCATGCTCAGCATGAAGGAAGGGGGACATTCTGAGTGATGGCATGTGTCTTCCCAAGTCACCGTTACAAATGACAGAGCTCAGCTTCCCTGAGGAGGGCTGAACACCTCCCTGCCCACGAGAAGTGAATGCATTCCTTGGTTTGCTTTGCTTGTGTCAGCAGCTTTTGCTTTACCTATTAAACTGTCTTTAACTCAACCTACACTTTTTCTTACTTTCACCCTTCTGATTCTCTCCCCCATCCAGCAAAGGTGAGTGTGTATGTGGTCCCAGCTGCTTACTGCCACACACATCAAAGGCCTCAGCTCAGAACTGGACTTCAATTATGCATATGTCTAGTTCACTTTCAGCAGTAAAGACTTTTTGATTTTTATTCACAAATGCACAGCACCATATTCTGGATGGCTGCTACACTGGCCTGGCTTTCTACATGGGAGAGGAAAAAAGCATCTACAAATAAAAGCTAAGGAACCCTATGTGGAGTTCAACATTTTGTTCAAATAGACAGCTTTTTTGAATACCATTTTTATCACCAAGAACAACCCAGGGATTTGCTTCAGACACACAGATGAATTAAAGCAAACTTCTACCAGACAGACATGACAGAAGCAGGAATCAAGAACTGCACTGTGTCACAGTCGGAACCAGGACTTGTTTAGATGCATAAATAAAACTGTGGCCTAACTGAACAACATTATTTGTATATTTTGTCTTACTTTGTATGTCTGAGTCAATGATAAGACTGTAAAACTGTATTACCTCTCTGTTTTTCTTCCCTAATTTCCTTAGCCTTTCATTCCATTCTTCTTTATCCCTGAGATATTGATTGTACTCCTTGTTTCTTTCGAGCCGTAATCTCTCCTAAAACAGGCATTGAAAAGGGCATCATAATTTTGCATTTTTAGTAGCTTTTAACTTCATAGAACTGCAGAACTAAATGAATAAATGCGAACTGTGTGTTTGCCCCCCTCACTCCTTCTCATTTTTTGTGATATACGAATAAGGCTTGAATTACTTTGAGGTTTTAGTTCATTTTCTCTCAGCACAGCACTTAATCTGAAATCTGTGAGCAGAAGTCAGCTTCTTGGGCATTGAGTGTCCCCAGAGACACTACTGTATATCAAGGTCCATCTTTAAAACCAGGTAGGTTTCCTCCTGCTAAGCCTATTCCAAAATTTACCAAATCCTCACTCCGACAATTAGGAATCGCCTTCTAATTTCCAATCTGAACGTATTTATAGTTGATTTTCAAACACACGGTTTCTTTCTTTGCGTTAAGGTTGGTTGTGACTTGCCCTGCTCACAATTAAAACAGGATAACAAATACAATTGTAGACAAGATGTATCAATTACAGCTTAGGGTATACCTTGAATTGTCAAATTCAAAGAAGCAGTTAAACTGACCACAAACAGGCAAAAGTGCAATGAATGCAAGGAAAACCAAGAAAAACAGGATCTATGCTTGTTGTCCCAGCTGCTTTTGCAAGGTGATCACATTTATAACCAGCTTTCTCAGGTCTAAAAATATACATGAATTGTACTTCAACAGCTTAATAACATAATAGGAGATACAAAAGTCTCCAGATAAAGCAAACTCTAATTTGCATTATTTCTTGATATTAGTCCCTTACGTTTAGAGCATGGGGTATCTCTTATACTACCTGATTCCAACAATCATATAAAGGAAAAAAAGAGAATTATACTACAGTATTATGAATCAGGCTCTTTTCTACTGCAGCATTTTCCAATTAAAAAGTAAAAGTATTAAAAAATTCTGAACATTACACCTAAATTTACTTTCTCATGAACAAATTTCAAACAAAAATAATTTATACCTCAACCACCACGTGAATACCAGATTACTACAAGTTTTGCAGATTAGACTAATGCTCTCCAAAAGAGTTTCATCTTTTAGTTTTTTTCCAAAAAAAAAAAAAGTTTTCTATAGGTTTTCTAACAGTGACAATATAAAACATGCAGACAGCCATGAAAGCTGCCTGAGACACATTTTCCAAAGCTGAGAAACCAGCGTTGCCTTTAACAGGTGGCAAAACACTCAGCAGAAAATTCAATATGCTACGTGACTGCACATTTGACCTAATAAAGGAAACCAAAATGCAAGTGTTAACCTCTCATTATTCTGCCCACAGGCCAACTGATTAACAGGGCCCAGTGTGACATCTCCTGGCAGCTTTTAGGTTCTGCAAGAGCAACAAATAGATGGGTAAAAAGGATACAACACACCTGTACAGAGCGGATACAATATAAATCCATTAATGATAAGACATGTTTCCAGTACAAATACAACTTTAATTTCCACAGAATTAATCAAACACACTTTCCTTTTCACTGTTTCAGCACACATACTTGCAAGGGTTAATACAAAGTTCACGAGAACCTGAAGCTAACATGAACCCAGTACAAGTGCATGCTGCTCCTGAGGAGTCCTTTCCCCCTTTCTGGGTGTTTCATTCTTGCTGCCTCCTTTTTACACATGTATAACTTGGAGTATAGGGCTTTTTCATAAAGGTAATTTTCACTTGGAGTTCTCACCTGGCTCCTCCTACAGCCAAACCAAGAGCACAGGAGGAGCAGAAAGTTTAAGTAAGCACAAGGGGCAAGGCTGCCCCATGCCATGGCAGACGTCTTGCACCACATTGCAGTGACAGCATAGCCACAAACACAGACCAACAGTGCAACTTGAAGGCAACCAAGGTTAAAAACAAAATCAAAACCAAACAAAACTCCCAGGATTGCAAATGTCCGGTCCTCCTCCAGCAACACAGGTTATCTTTTTGCCTTGAATCTCTGCTCTGCTTTGACCAAACTTAACAATCAACCAGTGGTGTTGGCAGAAAAAATATTGATAAATTAATGATAAATTACAATGTTTCTGCTGATTCAACCTCATGGATCAACTTACAAGCAAATTCAAGAAAGAAACTGGGACTATAAGGCCAGCAGCATGAGGGCAGGAGATCAGATCAATACTGATTGCTGAACAAAACCCAAGCACAACCACTAGAGGTTCTGAACAGACCAAGTGCTCTAAATGTGTGGATCAGAGGTAGCAAACCACAAACCAGTATCAGTACAGAATTATATCTATATAATAAAAACCAAATATCTAAAACTTAAGAGTACAGATAACCTAGGATTAAAAAATTTTTTTAATAATTGAAAGACCAGACTTTTCTGAAAATTATTACTAATTACCACCTCCGAAAACATTCATTTGTGTAAGAAAAAAAAAAAAAAAAAAAAAAAAGCACAACCAAAGAAAAGAACTTAAGTGGAAATATTTTTTCCATAACAGTTTCAACATCCAGGTACATTTTCAAGTTATGCTCCATTTACTTACTTTCCTTCATATATTTACCTTGGCAGATCTTCGCTCATCAATAGGAAGAGATAATCCCTGAGTATATGGATCTACTTCACCAGTAGTCAGATAATTTTTCTACATTAAAAAAAAATTTAAAACCATTCAATACATTTTAAAATACCAAATCTTACTCACTAAAGAGCTGTTAGGAATTATATTTTCTGAAATTAATTTGAGCAATTTAATGAACTAAAGACTGAAGACAACCTTCACATTTTGAAAATGTAGGATGTTCCTGAAACACATGAACAAAGTGAAGTCAAGGAATGCAGGAAGTAAATGTCTCTGTCAAGTTTTAAGCTTGAGTTTGAAAGTGTTTGTCACTTCTTCCACGTTACACTATTTCCAGTATTACATATGTTAGTCTCTATATTAAAAAAAACCCTATTTTTATTCAAAGAAACCCCACTCATTTCTTCTGTAGCAAAAGCACAAGCATTTGTACAAGCATATGAGGAGTTTTCCAAGACACTTCCTTACTTAAGATGAAAAATTGCTTTTTCTAACAGCAGAAAACATATGTTTACCTCTTATTTTAACAGATGGAATTCATGCTAACAGTAGCACACCTCTTTATCTCAACAGTGTTTTCCATACCAGCAGTGCCCAAATTTTTCAGGATAATGACCCATCACCAAATCTTGTAATTCCTTATGGACTGTCAGTCACTTTCAGAACAGAACTTCCCACCAAAACCAGTATCTTGTTGCTCCATAGAGATCCCTGGGCTGCAGCTTGGGAACTGGGCTGTGCAGGAAATCAAAGCACCTGCTCTTCAAACCAAACACCAGTGCTGGAGCAGGTCTTTAGATTCCAGGTCCAGCAGATTTGTCATACATCACTCCTTTATTAAAAGCATCCCCAGGCCATTCTCAGTCAATCATATGTTTTATAAATCTGATTATCTTTAATAAAAAGATCATCTATTTGTGTGTCATGGGCTGAAGAAGGGAATGGGTGAGATACAGTATTTCACTAGCATTGTTTCCTTTCATTATCTATGTTGCAATGCGGCCTAAAAGCTTAGAGGAATGTCAAGAAGTAAGAGCTCCACCTGTTCCAGTACAAACCCACACCATTATAAAAACCCACATCATTATAAATGGTATTTCAAACTAGACACTAAAAGATTGAATGTATTTAATAATCATGCAAATATTCAAGCACCAAGACAACTAGATTTATATGGAAAACCAAGTTATTTCCACTAGAAGAAGTAAATAAATTGTAATCCTCCTTATTAAGTAATTCTTTACGTGTATTTTGAAGACATCTCTAGAGATTACCTCTGATCTTAAAAACATATTTTCCAAAATCAGAATCTGATATGGAAGCTGCATTTTTCTAGATAAGCAAGACTAAGCAAGTTATTAACAAAAAAATTATCACTGTGAGAACTGCTAAAAGTTCCACCATTTCTTTAGATGGGAAAAAAAAATTAGAGATCATTTTCTCAGTTCTTCCTCAGTCCTTACCAGCTTAACACAGCTAACGTGTACTAGACCAAACACACAAACAAACAAACAGCCTTGTAAACCTAAATTTGTAAAACTGAAGTCCAGTTGAGAATAAAACACTGGAAGTTAATGCAAAAATTGTATTATTTAGGTACTTTGGTGATAATTATTAAACAGTAAGTTTTAACACAATATTTTAACTTTGAAAATAATCTGGAGTTTTAAATTAAACAAGAAATAAAAATTCTATGAGGATAATTTTGGTTAGAGGTTAAGAAGACAGTTTAATCTGCTGTTGCTATTGCTATTCAAGAATTCTAGTGCATGCTAATATAGACAATTTGTATTATAGGCATGTTATTCAAAGCCCCAGAAAAAAAACAGCAGATTGTGTTTCTACCACATTACCTCCTGATCCTTTACTGAAGTTGCTCAATCTGAACAATTTGGATGGACAGCTAAATTTCAAAATTACAGATACACGGAAGCATAAAAACATTTTTAAAATTAAAATTAATTAAACAAAGCTTGCGAAAATAACACCAGAGGTGTCATTTTTTCCTCACAACACTTGTTTGTATTCTTGCATTCTGGCCAGTAGGTGCTAAATAACTGGCTCTACTGCTTCCCTAAGCACCACTGGTAAGATTTCATAGAGACAGGGAAGAAAAAAGCCCCGACTCTGGTTGTGATGATACATTATAATATTTATAGAGGTTAGTATTTTATTCCAGCTTTATAAAGTATGTATACCAAGAAAAAAAGTATGTGAACTCTTCATATCTACATAACTCATAATCCTTGAAGCAAATGTCTACTAAAATAAAAACTATTGTAGAGCCAGCATTAGACAGCAACAATGGCAACTGCAAAGGGAAAAGGAAATCAGCAAGTGTTTTTAAAACTTACAGATGGAAAATAATATGTATAAGTAATTATTTTGCACAAAGCAAGCAATGCTGTTAGTCACAACTAATCACTACAGCATGCATAAATGCACAAAGCACAAAAAAAAAAGTAATGATTTTTTAAATTCCAAGAGCATAAATTTTCAAACAAAGCAAAAAGCAACTAATTTGAAAGAAAAAAAAAAATATTGAAGGCACCCTACCTTTCTTTTTGCCTGTGAAATACCCTAAAAATCAGGGAAAAGATACTATTCAAAAGGAGTCTCTGAGTCAAAAATTTTTGACTTAACAAAACATACTTCCTTTCTTAAAGCAAATCCATTCATTCATTTTAAGAACTAAAGGCACTGGTAAATAGCATTTTCATAAAACAGAAGTTATTTGATTCCTTATTTTTTTCTGACTCATGAAGAGCAGCTACAGAATATTCCCAAGATGATGACATTTCATACATATCATTTCAATTTTAAATTTACCGTGACATTTAGTAAATCACGTTAAGCAAAACATCAAAGGTTTTTTCTTTCTAAAATTGAAAAGAAGCTGTCAAATGGAATCACACTAAGTATAGGGATATTCTTACCCCAATTACAGACCACAGAATACATAAGTACTTCAGGAAGTAACAGCTTTTAAATTCTTAAGAAAAAAACTAAGAAGCAAAAACAAATAAATAAAATATTCAGAATGAAGTGTACTAAGTCACATGGCAACGAGAGCTGTAGAAGCCTAAAATATATAACCCTTCCTAGGTAACATTTTGAAATTACTTTCACTCAAGTCTTCAAAATCAGCCATTGCTCATAATGAATGCCTCCTTAAAAGAATTTCTACAGATATTAATTTTCATTCAATTACATGGGAGAATAATTTTAAGAGACTCACTAAAGTCAAGCAACCAGACAAGCAGCTTTACCTGAGAGAGATATCGCCTGTAATCTTGTCGAAGCTCCTCTTTGAGTTTATGTTTCTTTCGTTCATATTCTTCTCCTAGAGGTAAACTCAAGCCATAGTCGCCTGAAAGTTTAACGCCATTAAACATCATTATTTACTGCTTTGCATCAATACAAAGCAAAAGCTACATCTGGATTTTTATTACACACAAGCAATAAAATAAAAAACTTAACTGTGCGACCAGTAATTATATAACAGCTGAAAAAAAACCACCTTCTCTGTATGAGTAGTTGGGTGAAAAGCATAGAAAAATAGACTGGTATTTGGATATTAGTTTTCCTCTCATCCTTTGACTTTTTCTTCCCATTACAAAAAAAAAAAAGCAACATAAGCTGAATTCATTTGAATATTTTACATACTTCTTTTGTCAATAGATGTTTCCAAGAAATCTCCTTTGACATGTGAGCTTCCAAATTATTCTGATATTTTAAGCTGTGTTTACCACACAATAGAAAACATACTTCCCAAATGAAAGCAACAAGCTGTTTGTTTAGCATGTGAAAAATTTGTTTGTTCCAACACAACTAGAGGGAATCTGACCATATGATAAAAATAATAATCATTTTTCTTTCCACTTCAGTGTTTTTAATCGTAGTAAACCCAAAACACATTAGTACTTTTCTGAGATTACTGTCAGGTCTCATAACAGCTGCACTCTTAAAATATAATAAAATATTATACTGTGCAAGCTGTTTGCTGTTCCCAAAATACATTTCAAAGTACTTTATAAGAAACATCCTCTACCCAAGAAGCCCATTTCTGTAGTCACTTTCACCACTCTCCAGAGAGTAGTGAATTCCACAAAATCACACAACTAGTGACAAAGATTACAACTGTGTGTGTGTGTGTGTGTGTGTGTATTATTATTATTTCATATTGTTTCTCTAAAAGCATTTCTACATCTTGTGATCCATGTAAAATCAGTAGCAAGGAGTAAGAGGGAAGAGAGGCACATTCAAGACTTACTCTTAGATCAGTCTCAGTTTATTGGAGGGCAGTTTGTTTGGCCTGGCTCGAGATACATTCTGATTTATCCTATCCTCATGAGCCAGGGAAACAGTGTAACAGGGAAGAAGTGGCAAACAGGAGTGTCAGCCTGATGTTGTGCAGAACCAATGGACTCGATACCTGATTAAATATCTCCTATGCTATTCTGAAACAGCCTGCAGAGTTCAACTACTAGCCAAAATCTGCACGGGGACTTCTTCTCCATCCTGCAAGTTACTTTTCTCCTAAATTTTCACATAAGGTAAGTGTGAGTTTCATTTAAAAAAATAATGTACCATTTCAAACTTCAGAAAAGGGGTTATAAAGTGGAATAGAATACAGAAGAAGAAATGGTTTGCTTCAGCTGCTTGCTCTTGCCTTTTATTTTATACCTAAATACTGTTGAATTAATTCTAGAAAACCAAGAAAAAGATCAAAAGCAACTAAAAAGTTGCAGGAAAGATTCATTCAGTAATTTCACAGCTGCCACTGAGATTCAGTACTAAAAAAAAAAAAAAAGGAGAAAATGAGTGAGAATCCAGTGCTTTGATTCAAATACCTGAAGTATTCAAACAAAAGATGGTTTAAAATTAATTTTGTTACAGAGGACTTTTTTTGGCCACCAGAAAAGCACTGAGATAACAATTATGGGTAGTGATCGGGGAGATATTTGAAAACCACTCTTTTCAAAAACTTACTCTAGGAGAGCCTAGCAGAGTAAAATCATTCCAGTTACCACACATTCAACCTAATTTCATGCAAAATTTGTCCGAATTCTTCTGACAGAATAAGAGATATACTTCCTTTTCAATTGTTTTTTTTACTTTTGTTTATTCTGTATTTGCTGTATTTAGTTGCCATTTCACATTCTATTAACTACATATAATCACACTGAAAATTATTTTTTTTTAGATGTTAACATTTTAAATGCATTTGTACATAAACATTTCCACATATGTAATGCTGAGGAATAACTGCAACTTCATTCAATCGACATTACTGCAAGAACTATTGAATATACTTAGAAGCTACCAAGGAACAAGTCCCCCCATCTGATTTAATCCACAGGAAATTACAGTGCTTTAAAGCAGAGTAAGCCAGTAATATCAGCAACCATCCATTTCAGCACCCAAATGATTATTATAGGAAGTGCTGGTTTTGGCTGGGATAGAGTTCATTTTCTTCATAGTAGATGGTACGGGGCTGTGTTTTGGATTTGTGCTGGAAGCAGCATTGACAACACAGGGATGTTTCAGTTATTGCTGAGCACAGCTCATACTTTCTGCTTCTCACCCCACCCACCAACGAGGGGGCTGCGGATGCACAAGGAGTTGGGAGGGGACACGGCTGGGACAGCTGACCCCAGACCACAGGGATATTCCATTCCACACGGCATCATGCTCAGCAGGAAGACCAGGAGGGAGGTTGGTGGGATCCGCCTGGGCATCAGTCAGCTGGTGGTGAGCAATTGTTTTACATTTGCATCACTTGTCCTTCTTGAGTTTTACTTCATTCTCTTTGCTATTTTCCTTTTCAGGGTTTTGGTTTTTTTTCAGTTATTAAACTATTTTTATTTCAGCCCATGAGTTTTTTCACTTTCACTCTTTCAGCTCTCTGCCCCCACCCTGCTGGTGCGGAGTGAGCGAGCGACTGCGCTCAGCTGCCGGCTGGGGTCAAACCACAACATGGCAAGAGCTACTTTTTCTTTTCATTTAATTTACCTGAAAGCCCCTCATCTGTAATACTTCGTTGTGTTACTATATTCAGGTATCAGCAGTTAAGTCCTATTTACAGTAACAAACACAACATGACATGCTATTATAGCTCTCCAACAAGAGATAAAACTACTTCAATATTAATAAAGCTTAACTGTTTAGTAATGGTCGGTCACAGCCAGTGGGATAGTATCTATTGTTTTCTATTTTTTGTATCATATGTATCCTCAGTTAAGCAAAGAATTATCAGCACCAGGAGTAACCTGCTGCACCAAACAAAACTGCCAAAAATGTGTGATAAATACTTATTCAAGTGCTGCCCTCTAACCAAGTTTATCCATTATGACTTCCGGAAGCAAGGAATATTCAATTATCATTTTGAGTATTTTTCTGTGAAGTTTTCCTCTAAAGGTCTTTGAGGAGCTTGCCTTGCTGATGGCTGGAAGTTCTATTTATACAACATCACTATAAAAACCATGTTTTAACTTATGCAGCTGAGATCAGCTCAGACCCACAGATTCACAAGCTTGGGCTCCACTGCACTGGAAGCTGCAGAATTCCACCAGAATTAGAGTAGGCACAGTACGAAAATTAATGATGTACAAACCCAGTGTCTACAGGTCAAAGAAAAGAGTTACCTGTCATAAAGAAATAGGACACAGAAAAGCTCTAAAGCTCCCAGGACAAACCTGAGCTACACAAATGTAGCTAAGAAAAACCAGTAGTGCCTACTGAAGGGAGATGGCAGGACAACTAAGGAAAGGTGGCACATGGCAGAAACGGGAAAATGGAGAAAAGAACACTATCCCACATTTTCAATCAAACATCACAAAGAACACAGAGAAAAGAAGAAAAAGGACAATATATAAAGAAAACAGATATTAAGCTGGTAGCCACACCAAAATAAATCTAACCATTTCGCTTGCTTAAGATTTCAACCAAAATGAAGTCCTTGTTCTTTCCTTGTACAATAAACGACTACAGTGTAACAAAATTAACAGAAGGAATAAAACCAGTTTAAACTGCCTAAACGTTTGAAAGACACTATTTAATAAAGAAAAATCAGCTTAACTGTGTGCATCTTAGCCAAGTTGGACCTGGACTCTTAAGCTAAAAGGCTGAAAGAAAGAGGCCCTACTTCCCAAATACAGGGAATGTACTCTTTTGCAGTAAAGTTCAGATGAAAGATGAACTTTCAAAGATTTTGCTCCACCCAAATACAACAGGAAAGGACACATCACCTATCAAGGACCGGCAAGCAGGTTTTTTTGGGTTGTTCTTTTTTTGTTTGGTTCATTTGGGGTATTTTTAATGGCACTACCTTGCAAGAAGAAAGAGAAAACTTTTGGCATATTTTCCTGATTAAAAAAAAAAAAAAAAAGAAAGCCTAACTACAAAAAAAATTCCATACAATCCCAAGACTTTTGGAAGACTGGGGAATTATTATGCACTTGAATTACAATGATCATCCTAATGAATAAAGATACAAAGCGGTAATTCCCTTCCAGAAATTGTCAAAGATAATGAAATGCTACTTAAATCTAGAAGACATATTAAAAAATACATACTATACCTAAAGGATAGTTCTGTTGACTATTTGGAGGTATATTTTCTTTAGCCATGGAGATTAACATCTTGCTAGTTTCAGAAAGCTTCTCTGATTCCTTATTCTGAAAACAAAACAAAATGCCTTACTGCATCATAAAGTAAAGGAAATATTACATGGACTAACAACATTAGTAATGTAATTATTAGCACTGGAGAACAGAGAGATTGAAAGTAATGCTGGATTAACACATTAAAATTACTAATAGGAAAACTGTGATAAGAACAGTTTTTTTAAAATTGTTATTTGCCATTTCTATTTCATAGTTTCTGGAACAGAAATTTTGAGGATATTTATACCTTCCATCCCCACCCCAACACCCAAGCTCGGCAGTGGGGAGAGGACAGATCCCTGCTAATCAGCTTCCCTAGGGAGGGGTGAAGGAGTAATAAAAGCCATGTACAAGACTTTTCCCACTTGTAAAACACAAATCTTACTGTGTATGCCTGGTGGCAAACAGGTTTTTAAAAATCTACATATAGGTATGAAGTGCTGAAGTTAGAAATGACTCTGAATAGATAAATCTTTAATATATTCTTTAATGACAAATACAGCTTTAAGAGCGCAGTAAAAGCAAGCTTCAATCAACACGTTGGCAACAGAAGTATTTAAATTCAGGAAAGCTTTTTAATACTCTTACCCTCATTTCCATGTAAGGTGGATCATTTTCAAGTTCTGCTTTATCTTGGGCCAACCTGGCCTTCTGGTCTTCAATAAATTTTTCTAAATCATCTGCCATCATTTCTAAGGTTACAGAAAAGATGTAGAACACGGCATTTACATTAGAACCTCAAAAACGTAAAGCTCAATTACTATTGCTTAAGACAGCAGTTAATCAAATTTCTCCCTCGGAACTACAAGTTCAGGACTTTGAGGAACAAAGAACTCAAAAACAACAGCAACAAAAAACTCCAAACATCCATCTCCAAGATAATAAGGTAGCACACAGGTAAACATAAAAAGAATGTTTCCAGAGAGACTGAGATAAATTCACAGTAGAAGCAAAATGGAAATAAAAAATGCACAAATCCTAAGGTGAAGCAATTGCATGCTAACTTAATTTAAAGAATACATTTGCTTGATATATTCCTTAGAATGTACTCCTTTAAACTTTTTCTCTTTTTTGATTCATAATATAAAATTATAATATTGTCACAAAGGAGGCAGAACTAGGCCAACCCATTTACAATTCCTAATGGTAACACGGGACAATCAATGCCAAAAATAAATACCCCCATCTGATTTGTCCTAAATCTTTAATCTCATTAGTTTTGCACACTGATAAAGGATAAAAGAAATCTGAAAGAGGATAAGTTTCCAGGCATGGCAAATTTTATTTAGCCTAGTAGGTTACATAACAATAATGAAAGAACTGCTCAGAAAGGGCGGAGCAACTTGTCATACTAAAGAATTTAGAAGTTGGTCTCATCACCTACCCCGTGCTGCACAGTCATCAAGAGGAAAATTACCACACGTAGGAGGGCACTGGGAGAAGCTTCTCCAAAAGCTCACTGACTGGAACATCTCTATTTCCTACCTCTATTTACAACAGCATTTATAAACTCCACCATTGTTTCCAAATCACTGTATGGGAATGGTACTAAACTTATTCTGAGAGCTGAAACAAGGGAAGGAGTCTTTGCAGTGTATTTTCTAACTGGCGTGAGGAAGACAATGAATATTCCAGCATTCTGCACTCCGATGATATTGCTCAAAAGGGCAATATAATAAATTGAAAACCAAAGACAAAACAGTTGCAGTTGAACTACACAGGCAATTCCATTGGTGTGAAGAAAGCTGGCAACTCGTGGCCTTGGAGAACACTAAGCTGACTAATGCTACAGCACTGCTGATTCAGCATACCTTTAACACAGCACAACTGCCAGGAAGCGTAGCCAAATCCTTCTTAGAAATATCTAGACATTTTATGTCTTAACATCCTTCTATTTGAGTACATCTTCTTAAAGTATGCATGAGTGCAAACTTTATGAGGTAAGAAAAAAGAATATATTATACCAAAGAAGAAAAATTTCTTAGTTGTTCTAAGCAAAAGAGTGACAACTTCAATGTGACGCATACACTGTTATGTTCCAAAAATATACCAGCATGTAAGCAAATATCCTACTGAATATTAATCAGTTTTATCATCTACTGTCCTACGTGAAGAGATCATGACTAATCACAATAAAAATAAAGAAAGAACACATTTCTATCTGAGATGAGAGCCCCCAGGTGTGCAGTGAACTATATCAGAGGTGACAGCACCGAACTCACGGGGAACTGTCAACTTCAAACTGGCTTCCCATGGCTGCACAAACACACTGAGGCACAGCCTGGCACTATAACACCAATTCAGAACAAAGTAATTTATTTTCAGTGTAGCAATGCATCTGAATTCTTTTTGTGCATTTCTAGATCCTTGCAATTACTACTAAAAGCAGCAGATTCAAAACCAAGCTGGGAGACACCGTTCCATGGCCATGTGCAGAGTGCAACGGGAAAGTCAGAATATGCTGTAAACACTTAAAAACCCATCCATAGGCCCTCAAAATTACGAGGTGTAAACACATTTTTCAAGCTTTTTGGAAAACAGAGTATTTTGCAAGTGCTATTTCTAAAAAATGTTTGATAGCATGTATCTATCAGCTTTCCTTTAGCTCTTGAAACTTTAAACCTTGGATAATTCGCATTCCCAAAACAATGCATTATTCACAGTGAAATTCCATTAAGCATACTGCTCCTATATATTCAAGTACTGTCTGAAAATGTCCCATAAAAATATTTTTACATATTTTTTCTTTCAAGAAGATTTTTTCATAGCCTCTTATTCAGAGTTTTCACAAAAGCAACTCTGAATAATTACAGAGTCACCTAGGTAGACTTCAGCTTAAGCAAACATACCAAGCAATAGAAAGCATACAGCTATTCAAGAACAATAAGTCAAGTCTGAACATGAGATTTTTATTGGATCTATGCCCAAACAGAGTTTAAAATGCATGTCTCTCTATTCAAGGTATTCAAAACATCTACGTGCATATGTATTGTATGGATTATATTTACCCACGTACTGCGTCGCTAGTTTATCACCTAAAGCAATGTTTACTGCATCCCATTCTAATCTTTCCCTTCTCCTCCTAATTGTTCAGGAAAACGCACAAAATTTAAATCAGCATGTGCAAGCAGAGTCTGTCTCTTCTATGCTACCATAATATTAAAAGATCATCAGGAGCACCAGCAAAATGGCAATTCCCATCCACATGAACTGCAGCACGGGTGGCAAGGAGGGAAATGCTTTGAAAGAGCAACTACATGCCACGTTTAGTAATTGTACTTACAGGTTACACGGCCACTAATTGTGTCATTAAGAAACATTGTTCAAAGCTTAACCCAAACTTCCTAAGGAATTAGTACTGACTGCTTCTGTACCCTTGTGAATGGCACTTAGAAACAGCTACTGCTGCCAGAGATGCACTCCCTGTACTTTTCTTTCAAATTAATTGGTGAAAAAGCATAGATTGCAGGGTCTGGCCGCACACTTTTGACTAAAGCAACGCGGCTTTTTCGCAACTGAGAAGGCAATCCATCCTCTGAACAACCAAACAACAAGTTTCGCGAGTTACCTTCCCTCCAATACAGGGCTTATCTACTTTGCAGAGCACGTAATTTGATCCAAAAAGACACTAATTTCGAACAACTTTCAGACCCAGGAGATCAGGTTTATTTCTCCAAGAGCGACAGCTCGGGTACGCGCCCCTCTCCCGGCCTGCAGCGCCCGCCTCCCAACCTCCCTCCTTCCCTCCCTGGCAGCACCTCTGGGGCACTCCCGGAGGCTCCGACCCCCCAGGGAGCAGCTGCGGGGCGGGGATGCGGCACTCGGGGCTCGGCCCCTTTCCGGATCGCGGCGCCGTTGTCTGGCAA
>VZTA01020994.1:339519-362197 GCA_013398855.1 Mohoua ochrocephala
GAGCGGCGCCTCCGGGAGCGGGATGGCGCAGAAGACGTGGGAGCTGGCGAACAACATGCAGGAGGCGCAGAGCATCGACGAGATCTACAAGTACGACCGCAAGCAGCAGCAGGAGATCCTGGCGGCCAAGCCCTGGACCAAGGAGTGAGTGGGAGAGGGGCGGCGGGCCGGGCGGGCGGGCGGTGAGGACCGGCCTGATCTGATGGCTCTGCCTTCCCTTCCGCGGCCTCTGCGTTGTCGTAGCCACCATTACTTCAAGTACTGCAAGATCTCCGCGCTGGCGCTGCTGAAGATGGTGATGCACGCCAGGTCCGGCGGCAACCTGGAGGTGATGGGGCTCATGCTGGGCAAGGTTGACGGGGAGACCATGATCATCATGGACAGCTTCGCCCTGCCCGTGGAGGGCACCGAGACCCGCGTCAACGCGCAGGCCGCCGCCTACGAGTACATGGCTGCCTACATCGAGAACGCCAAGCAGGTAAGCAGAGGTGGCACGGGGTGTCTGACCGCCTCCGTGGGGATCCTATGCCTCTTGTGAGCTACAGGAGCGTATTCGGGGGGTTGCAGGCTTCCCCCCTCCCTCAGCGATAAAGCGCCTGCCCTATTGTCCTGTCTCTCCTCAAACATGACAGTAAGAACTGTGTCAGCAGCAGGGAACGCAGGGCCTTGTAAACATTTTCACATACATATTTCCCTGAGTTACAGTAGGCCATCAAAGGTTGGACACGATGATCTTGGAGGTCTTTTCCAACCTTAATGATTCTATGAAAAGTAGTGCATTCTCCTTCCATTTGAAAATTACTTTCATTGCTGAGGAAGTGTTTTTATGGCTGAGGCTGCTGGCTGTGTGAGGGAGTGTTTCTGAAATAACTCATACTTCTTTCTAAAAACAGTATGCAAAATTAAATATATGTGTGTATTGGACATACTTAGTATTTGTAGATCAGGATTATGACATTTGTTCTTACCTTCTAATGAGGTCCAACTGTATAGTATGCTGCTCTTTTCCGTAAAATAAGAAAGACATATTTGTGAAGAAAATGCCGATGAAGGAATCAGTAAGTTGCATTGCAACTTAATTATTCATGTTTATCATTTGGAAATTTAGATGAACAGACTCACTTGTCTGTTTCTCATCTTTGTCACTTTCTATTCAGAGATCCATGCCATATTAAAGCTGACTCTACAGTAAAGTTTTCATGTGCAGAAGGATAGCAGAAATACAGCTCTGCTCTGTGGCTGATGTGGAAACCAGCACAGCACGTCAGAGCACTGGCCAATGTGCTTCGTCCAATACAGGACAATCCTATACTACAAATAAGAGTTGAAATAACTTTTCTCCAAGCTCAAACAGTTTTGAGGCCCACTTGACCCTTTGATTTTTAAACCAGCTAAAATTATAAGCCCCTTACTTACTAGGTGGATATAACAGAGGAGTATTTGGGTTATTTTGGAGAGTTGTACCTATATTCACAGCCTTACATACAGTTGGAGATATTGAAATGAATGTGCATTAGGCTGAATCATAACATCAGCAAAGAGTAAACATAATGCAGACACAGTTGTCTTCTGGGACTTTTTTAAAATAATTCATCCCTGTGAGAAAATTTAGAAATAATTCCTTTAATCTAGTTTATCTGAAAACAATGTCATGGTGCTAATTCTCTTGTTGCAAAAAGTAGGTAACTTGAAGGGATGTCTTTGCCTAAAGATACAGTCATACTGTCTTTAAATAAAGATATATTCATACAATCCCATTCTTAGGTAGAAATACTGAATTTCAAAATGGTGAGTGTATAGCATGAAATTATAAACAGTTTGTCTTATGTTGTAAAAAGTCCAGGTTTCTGTAGGAGTTCTTATGTGATAGGAAACGGTTTTTTCCCAATTGTTTATGTTGTTCAGTTTTGTCTATAGTTGGTTTCACAATTTTGAAACTGAACTTGTGTGCAAATAAAATAACTCTGCTTTCCTGGTGCTCTGGAGGAGTTTTCATGCTGGCTGTTTCATATTTGATTTTGGCAAGCACTTGTTCCTTGCTCTTTTTATCATTAGGTTGCTAGTTAATATATCTCCCTGTCTAAGTGCTTTATAGATGCTGGTGTTCCAGTTCTCCATGGACAGGATCTGGTCTTAATGCAGTTCAAACTTGTTCTTTGGCTTTGAAAAATAACACCCATTCTTTACTGTTTTGTTGGTCTCTCTCGTGGGAGTTGGAAAGAAAATATAAATATTATTCACCAGTTAAAAAAATAAAGTAGGCAGTTTGTGTGTTCTGTCTTCTCATTACTGGAGCAGCCAGTAAACAATTCCTTAGAGAGGATTACAAAAGTGAGGTTCAAGGGGTGCTTATTCTCCTGGGGTTTTTTGGCTTTGCTCCTTTCTCTTCCAGTATTTTTAGAGATAGCCAGGTGTATTATTTGGAAACTCCTATTTTGAGGTTTTATCTGATAACAAGTTGTCAAAAATTCATCTTTCGGCTTTTAAACCTGGCTCCAGGCAATAATTTCTGTCACTTCTGCTGTTTGAAAACATGCCTTTGAAGTTATTTTTTTAAAGCTACCACTAATCTAATAGTATACGCCTGTGAGATATGTTACCATACTAAATAATTCATTCTCTGCTGATGTTCCCTGCATTATATGAGATTAGATATACTTGTGTTATATCCCTAAGAAATTTCTCAGCCCTGCTGAGGAGCCCCAGCTCACCATCCAGCTGAACTTCAGGTGTCACTGAAGAAGGATCTCCAGGCTCCTTGAAGGCCTTCGTTCTGTGGCAGCCGCTGTAGCAGAGAACGCCAGTACTACACCTTGTACTGTTTCTAGGGAATAGTTTAGCACGAGTGGAAATTCCTGTTTATCCTGCCGCGCCTTGCAGAGTGCTGGAAGTGCCGCTGGAGGGCAGCCGGTGCTTTGGGAATGGGGCTAAACGCTGGGGCTGTTTCCCTTCCCGGCTCTTGTTTAGGTCGGACGCCTGGAAAATGCCATCGGCTGGTACCACAGTCACCCCGGCTACGGCTGCTGGCTCTCGGGGATCGACGTCAGCACCCAGATGCTTAATCAGCAATTTCAGGAACCCTTCGTAGCAGTGGTTGTAAGTACTGGCTGCTGGGTGATGACACTGCATAGCAAATCATGTTGAGGGGGAAATAGTTTTTGGATTTCTGTCTGTTGGGATTCTGGTAGTGTGTACTTTGTATGATGGAAGCGTTAGATCCACACATTAAACTGGTGCCACTCCTTTTGCTTTGCTGGCCACATACTGGCCAAACCAGTAGTGTTGCTTGCCTAGACCATTTTCACTGCATTGTTTCAGTAATGGTACAGTTCTTAAGCATAAAGGGTTTTTAAGTATTTTGAAAATAAGGAAAATTTGTTCGAAAAAATGATCCACTGAAGGCTATTGATATTCCCATCTTTTTAGAGAGTCTCATACCAACAGAAAAAGTACTGTTTATGACAGAACTAATACAATTTGCATGAATTACATTTCTGAAATAAAATTACTAGAAACTTAATTTAAGCCTGTAATAATTAATAAAATGTATGTAATGAGTATTACCTGTATTTCTACAGATTGATCCAACAAGAACAATATCTGCAGGAAAAGTTAATCTTGGAGCTTTTAGGACATATCCTAAGGTAAATAGTTAAAATTATCTAGTGTGTGATCACTGAACTGTCTTTAAATAACTATGGATTGGTTCTAAAGATTATTGCAGTGATTGTCTGAGTTTGGGGTGCTGTGCTGTGCTGGATGTCATTGTTCATTCCAAAGGAAGATGTGCCCATACACTGGTTACTGCACACCTTCAGATATTGATTACCTTTATAAAGGTTGACTTCTAGATTGGTTTTCCTAAAGTTTTGGCAGTGTTAAAATCAATTACACTGTCCAGATTGTGGAGCTGTCCCAAAATTATGTAGCTCCATATAGCCATTTTTTAATGGATATAGTTGTAGGTAGTCATCAAAATAGTTTTATGTTAGTTCTTCTAACATAAAATTATGTTTATGTCTAAATTATGTTTATTTTTTAGACCTAAAACCAAATGTTAATAGCTTGTTTAATATGTTGTAATTTGCTTTTCATTTTAGAAAAGGAAGGTTCAAAACTATCTACTTAACTTTTTCAAATAAATGTTATGACTCTTCACAAACTAATGTACAAAAAAGTTAATTAAACAGTATGGGTTAGGCTTAAAACTAGAAAATCACATCAGTATTGGAGATCTAGGTCTCCAAATGCATCCTCTCATGTATACTTCTGGCTGTGCTATTTAATTTCAATCCAATAAAGCTCAGGTATATCTTTTAAATACCCAGTTATTAATGACTCATCAAGAACTTCAGGCAGCCATCCAGTAAAACAATTACCAAAATTAATTGTTTAATAAAAATTAAATTTTGTAATTAACAAAAATGTTTGTGAGAAGTCCAATCATTATTTTTGTGTTGACAAAAACATGAGAGATCTTAGAACAGTTTGTGATTCAGGAGAATATTCACTTCTGTGGGCAAAACCACTTCATAAATACTTTGAGAATTTTGAACAGGGAGAAGAATCCTGCACCTGAAAACCAAATCACATCTGGAAAATGCACAATAAAAGCATATTTTTAGGGACTTCTCACAGTGGACTGTGGGCAGTTCTTGCTTAGTCAGTAGCTCTGAGTGGCACCAGCTTGGCTAAACAAGTGACTGAAAGTTTTAGGTATCCCTAAGGCATATCCATGGATGTTTCTTCTCTCTTCTCATGTCTCCAATCTTCACTCAAAATTTCAAAGAATAGGTAGAGAGATACTGTCTAAGAATAAGCTTGCCCTTTCTTTGATCTAAGAAATTATCTCATCATAGCTTGCTATGTTACTCCTGTGAAAAAACTCAACTATGACCACTAGTTTGCTTTAGATAAACCTGCAAATGTAATGACTAGTACAGCTAGTAAAGCCAGATGTAAACCTGAGATCCGAGAAAATTCCCAATTTCAGGCTACCAGGGACAATGTCATTTTCTATAAACAAAAATAAACTAGAATTGCATAAACTAGAATTTTTTTGTGATGTTTAGGCATTTTAAAAAGCCCCAGAATTCCTGTGTCATCTTTGCCATTTGTTAAATTTTTAGGGCTATAAACCTCCAGACGAAGGCCCCTCTGAATACCAGACTATTCCACTCAATAAAATAGAAGATTTTGGTGTACATTGTAAACAGTAAGTAACATTAAGACTACTAACTTTATTATTTTTTGTATGTTTAGGTTAGTGATTCAATATGGAAAAGTCAATTTCTTGTAGTGTTTCAAATCTTGACGTCCACTGTTGCTTTAATACTCTTGTTTTTGTGCAAAAAGTGTTACTGACATTTATCAGGAGATGTTTTAAGGGAGAGCTGCTGCAAAGATAAAGAGGAACCTGGTTAAAAGCTTTAGCAGTTGATTTCTGAACACCTTTAAGCAGTGAAGTCTTGTTAGGGCAGGGAGGAAAGGGTCAGGTGTCGATTGATCAGCAGGACTGGGGAGGCTGTAATCCCACTGCTCTTCTGAGCAGGGGCAAATGCTGTGCAGCTCCTTTTCCTGCATTACTGGGAGTGTTAATTTGGAACACCACTAAAGCCTGGCTTTCAAAATAGGTGTGGTAGAATGTAAAGTTGTTTGCTTGTTTGTAACATTTACTGCTACCAAGCATTCCTAGAGGAATTAGAGGTGATGTCTGCGAAACTACAATCATCTGTAAGTTATTACAGTATTGAAGAACTCAAGCATGGAACAGGTTGCTAAGAGAATAATTAAAAACCTCTTGCAGTCTCATTAAACAGAACACAGCAGTATGTGTGGGGATTATATATTAAATCTATATATTAATTGCTTATAGAAAATCATACAGAGATTTGGAACTGGGAGTAACTTTAAGTGCTTTGAATTTTTGGAAGATATTTGCCATTGATAAGGATTTTTTGAGTTGCATGTACTTTGGATGTGACAGTCAAGCAAGACAGATGGAAACTGATTTTGTTTGCGTGTTTGTTTTTAAAGGTATTATGCTTTAGAAGTCTCGTACTTTAAATCATCTTTGGATCGTAAATTGCTTGAGCTTTTGTGGAACAAGTACTGGGTGAACACTCTCAGCTCTTCTAGTTTGCTTACTGTAAGTACCACAGTTGTGTGCATTGATTCGTTCATGAGTGCTGAAAGCCAGGCCCTCTGCTGTAAAATGCTTAATGGGACCCTGACAGATATAGATCCCACATTAAGAATCTGTCAGATAAAACAACAAAGGAAGGTTTTTCTTATCATAAATACTGAAATGTTCCTCATATCTGCTCTGTAAAAGTAGAAGGTGGGAATAACATGTTTAATTTTACTGAGTTCTCTCTGTACACTTAGATTTTGTCTGAAATACTTTTTAACCTTGTATCTCTGTAGGGCACTGTAATGAATAATGCTGTTTAATAAGTAAATCCTTTTTAAAAAGTAAACAATGGAACTGTTAAAACAAGGTAGCAACAGAAATACTGCAGGTAGACCTTCAATGTAACAGCTGAGCATCAAAACCTTCCCGCTGCAGAAGCCAATTTTTTTTTCTCTTGGTCAAAACCAACTGAATTTTACTCTTTCATACCTTAGGGCATGGGTTGAAAGTAATAAAAAGTACCCAATTCAGGCTTTAGGGATTGAGCATTTGTCAGATGTTCAGCTTCTGTCTCTTAACCACCACTCATGTTCTATATCACTTCAATTGCAGATATAGATTAAAATATGCAGCACTACACTTTCAAAAACTTTTCTCAGATTTGGTTTATTTTGTGTATAAATGCTTGAATTTATAGCTTAAATTCAATATGTTTGTTACCTTCTTTCTCCTAAGAATGCTGACTACACCACCGGCCAAGTCTTTGATTTGTCTGAAAAATTAGAACAGTCAGAAGCTCAGCTTGGAAGGGGCAGTTTCATGCTGGGTTTAGAAACTCATGACAAGAAATCAGAAGACAAACTTGCAAAAGCAACAAGAGACAGGTAAGATAACACATCCATGTGTTCTATCCTGTAAAAAGTATTATTTGGCTTTAAACTTTTATCATGCCTGTAATTGTAACCTGACAAGATTAGAGATAAGAATGATTAGATTATAGAAAGGAATGAGAGAATCCAGAAGTCACTAGTTATTTTAGTTATTTTTGAAAGTTAAAGAAAATCTTGCCTCTATTAAACCTACAATGAATTTTTAAGTTTTTTAGGTTTAGAATAAATTCAAGTCTAGTTCGTTAAACAAAAAATTGCTGTACAATTCCATCAGTATCTGGCAAACAACAAAAAATGTTTTCTGTCAAATGCAAAATTGTAACTTTGCTAGAAATAAGCACATTTTTGTGGTTAATCAAGTTCAAATTAACAGTAAATAAAATTATGGTATAGAACATGATTTTAAGAACTAGTGTTAACAGTCCAGTAAGTTGAGTTTACACTTGGCTAGTACTTTAACTAACTTAAAAATTATGAACTCCTTTTTTTCATAGTTCTTAATTAATGTATCTTTTTTTTCAGAAATAAGAAGAGGTTGGGGGTTTGTTGTTGGTTTTTGTTTTTAAGAAGTAGCTTACAGATATTCTGGCCTTTATATTTAGCTACCCTGCCTGACAGCAAATAGTTGCTATTATAAGTTAATAAACTTCTTATCACTAGGTCTACAAAATTATTTCAAGGAAGTTGTAATATTTTCCCTCAGTTTTCCTTATGTTCATTGCTGATCAGCTCTGTTAATTTTGAGGTTTGAAGTACACAAGTTGCTTCTCAGTAATACTCACATCTCTTTCCCAATGGTCTTAAGAAAGATACGTGTGCTTAGACTATACCATATTAGAGTCACCATTTTTCCAAGTAAAATCTTTTAACAGAGGGTTATAGTATCCAACAGATCATACAGCTGGGTTGTTCAAAGACATTGTATTTGGCAAATTTCAGACTTTGAAAACCAAGAACTATTGCACTGTATGTGCTGGTACAAACTCAGGTCCATCTGTGGAGAAGGCAGGACTCACCTGCATGCACCTGAGGAGTGTCCTGAGTGAGATGTAGTAATTCCATTTAATAAGGAACAATTCTGTAGAATCCCCTGGAACGGAGTGCAAAAACTGAACAAAATCTGGGATGTTTGCATCTGTGTGTTTTCAGATTTTGAGGCTTTCTGTCCCTCTTCCTCATCACTTTTTCTTGATAATAGAACACTTTCCTGGTATTCTCTCCCCCGACACACCTCCGTGTTAGCACAGTGTGCCGTAGTACAAAGTTTACTAAGGAACTGATTTTTGAGATACCAGAGGAGTGGTGACTTATATAGGTAAAAAAAATCATGAGACAAAAAAGGAGCTCTTGTGTGAACAGAAACAGCTTTATTTACATCTTGTTCACGGTGACTCAGTGAACACAGGCTTTGCCTTAATAAAGAGAGGAGTCAGCCTGTGTTGGACAAGCCTTTGTTCCCCAGTAAGCAGTGGGGGAATACCTGCAAATGTAATGTGGTCACTGCTAAATAGAATCAGAGCTGCTCTTGTGCTGGTGTCTTCTCTGTGTTTGTTTCCTTCTTATGGAAAGTTAACAACTCTTACAAGTTTTCTAACAAGCACGATCGAGTAGGAGGTGGGTTGATTTTATAAAAATTAATACTCATTTAGCCTGTTTCAAGAGAGTTAATGCTGTTGCTAGGTCATAGCAGCCAGGTTAAGTGATACCTCCCAGTTCCTGTAGGGCAATAGCAATGCTTTAAAGACATGAGAAGGATGGAGTTGCTGGCAAGTTTGCCTTGATTTTGATCTCTGTTTGGAGTCCCATAATACTGACCACATTTTATTTTCCCCTTACTCTCACATGCTTACGGTTGTTCTAAGAAATAGCTCCTTCTCTGATCATCCTACTTTAATATTTCTTGCAGCAGGTCTAGGTATTTTTCTTTTCTGTTTTTATTCAGTCTTCATCAGTAGTTAGTTTATAAATTGGAAGGGATTGGAAGGGATTGTTTTTGTCATGAATTCTGCTTTCCTGTGCAACAAAAGCTACCACAGTTCCCAGAATGGACTGTAACACTTCTACACACACATGTTTTTCTTCAGTTAATGATCTTGCCTAAGAGAAAAGACAATAGAAGACCTATGCAGATATAGGACAATTAATTTAGTGTCACCTAAATTACTTTGAAGAAATAAGGTTGCAAAGCTTACTAAAGGATTGTTGGACATACCTGTTTTAGGAAAACAGTGCTGTAAAGCATTAGCATAAAGGTGTTTACGCTGGGCTGTACGATAACTTCTGTTACTGTCCATGCACATCTCTAAGCCATTTTCTGAGGGGACGTATGCATTAGCGAAATTGTGCTCCAAGTCAGCTTCCTTTCCCTAGGATTCCTTTATCTGTCTAGTAGTAATTTCTCCCTATTCTCCATGCCTTCAGTCCTGATTCATCTTTTGCATTTGTATATTCTGTTTTTATTGGTTAGTTTGACACTACATTGCCCTAAGGCAGACACTGGGGAAAACTTGGATCAATAAGAATCCTCTCAGCTGTTCAGGGGTTTTGCACATTACATATTTTGACCAATAACTGGTTTATTCTGTAAATTCTTCCTTTAATGTTCCCTGTAAAGTTTCTCAGGGGAACCATGATTACTGTGCACTACCGTCCTGGGCCTGGGCAAAGGAGATAAGGTAGAGAACAGTGACAGCCTGCAGGTATTGATAACACTTAGCTGATAGCTCCATTCCCCTGAGGATTTATTTTTTTTTGGTTCAGATGACCACAGAGCCCACTTGCTATTGTTAATGTAAGATGTCCTAACTTGCAACACAAAGACGTTTTCTGGAGCTGGTCTTTGTGTGTATAGTCAGTTTGCTTTTTAAGTAACAAAAAGGTATTGGCAACAATGGCTAAATTGCTGTGTGTGACTGTTCCTTTCTGGACAGTTTTTAAGATTCATGGGGTTATGGGCACCCTGAACTTCCAAAACAGCTGGATATCTTCAAGGAAAATGACAGTTCAGTTCAGTTTTTGTCCAACATTGAATTTATGCTTGTTTTTCAGCTGCAAGACCACCATAGAAGCTATACATGGATTGATGTCTCAGGTTATTAAGGATAAACTTTTCAATCAAATTAATATAGCTTGAAGTGCATCACCAGCTGATATGGATCTCCAAAGCAGAAAATATCATCGTTTCTTTTGCTTGGACTTGTTCAATTTGGGAAATAAAGCTGAAGTGGAAAATTATTCATTTAATTTGTAGTACTTTAATATTTCCCACCTGTCTGACCAGTTTTAAAGAACAAAATGTTCCAAAATGTAATGCAACTTTTTGTTCTTTATCATAAAACCAGTTTGCAGAATTGTTCCAAAGGAAAAGAAATGTGACTTACTGGATTTTGCTCTTAGATATTTATCTCTGTTATCCAACTGCAATAAAAGAATTTTGAAACTAAATGTGCATTTTGGGCCTTGATATTTTTGGCAAACGTTTATCTTCTCTTACTCTTTTTCTCATTGTTCTGTAGAAAAGTTCTGTCTACTCAGTTAGATTAGATAGGTAACCTATGCAGTGTAAGAAGTTTGTTTCTCAGATTTTAATATCTGTGCTTAATTTTGAGAATTGAAATCCCACATGTTTATCTTTTAACAAGTTATTAAATCTAATGGAGCCTTTCCTGATTTAGGTTTACTGGTCCAGCCAGAAGTGGTTTCTTTTCACAGTCATGAAACATTTATGCATGGTACAACAGTATTATGCTTACAGCTTCATACTCATGATGGACATTTTGTATTTCTACATAATCAACTATTGACCAGTTCTGCAGTGAAACTCATAATATGGTTAGATACCATTATTCTTCCTCCTACTCACCTTCTCTTGCTTCTCATAGTCACTTGTTGCATACAAAGGAACAAAATGAAAAATTACCTTTGAAATACGCATTAGGCTAATTTCAGGCCACAGATACTAAATGCATTAATCATAATTTCTGGCTTACAACATGGCGCTGCTGCAGGGCTGATCTAAGTTTGTTTTGGAGGCTTTCACACTGCATTTCAATAACACAAGATGTTTGGATTCTTTTTAAGTTTTCGTCCTTAATCCTGAGTTTCCTGGGGGTTTTGGAATGTTTACTTTTGGGATAATTTATGCTTTATACAATATGCCATTATGCTTTATACCTTAAGTAACTGATACTCCTTTTCACCCTTAGCTCTGCCTTGATGTGGGTTTTGTTTTTGTTTTGGTCTGGAAATTTTAATAGCTATTACTCATTTAGGCCTTTTCATCCAAACAGATTCCAGTGCATTTGAAGTTAAGATGCAAGTTATACAATGAAAATTTGTAACTCAGCAGGGAAATGCAGATACCCTGAAGCAGAAGTTCATCAAGAGTTTTAAAGCAGCAGCATCCAACTCTATAGGAAAAAACATGTTTAATCCTAGCTAGTAAATTTGAGATAATTATCAGATGTGCAGTTTGAGAGGAGAACAGTTTCATTCTTCTTTCAGCATGCTAGTGGTGGTGGGGAGGAGTCAGGAAAAGAAAGCTGTGGTATTTTACTAGTCAAAGCTATTTATTTTCTTGGAAATTGCAGCAGCAGATTTCTGTACAAACCAGCACAGCACGTAAGTACACAGCAGTTTCTTTTAAGTTCAAGGAAGACACAGCAAGTGTACCTGGCCAGTAACTCTTCTTACTTAATTTTCTTCCACAGGTGTTTGAGACTTTAAATTTAGCACACAGCCATTGTCCCAGTCAATATGTGTTTATGCAAAGAAGTACCCTGCTTCTGTGAGATAGGTTATATTTCCTAATAGGTATTTCCATTGCTACTTCGTAGAATTCTCTTCACATTACATGATCCAAAAGTTTTGCACATGTTGTATCTACCTAAAATATAAAGTAACAGTTTAATCTCGTATTAGTCTATGACTATTTAAACTGTCCTTGTTCGTGATAGCAGTGAACTGAATTTTTTTGCATGTAGGCTCACACCCAGTATTTTGTAGTCACAGATGGCTTAATTTAAAATACCAAGTTGTTTTATAAACTATAGCAATATGAATGCTGATATTTTAATGCTCATGTGAAGAGTTGTCCATTGAGTTACATGTCCCGTTACTTGCTGAGCACACAGTGTTATAACTCAATTTAAAATTATACATGTAGTGGGGATGTACCTGTGTCCTGCACAGGATCCTTTCTGCGGTGTTCAGGAACCAGAATAACAGGGCCTTTGTCTTTGATCATGATCGGCCATTTTTAATGCTAGCGTTATTCCATATTCTGAGATCAGAATTCCATGCATTGAAGATCATTACCACAGAGGAGTCATCCCCCTCTGCACACACAGAGAAGTGTTCCCTGAACCATGGGGAATCATCAACGGATAGATGCCTTAATTCTACCAAGCAGTTGTGAGACTTCAAAAATATTAGTAATCGGGGTGTTCTTGAGCGCAATACATGTTGTGTACCAAAAATTTCAGCAATTTATTCTTCCCCATTTGCACCCACTTTTTATTTAGAAATTAGTTTATGCAAATGAGTGCCACAAATCAGGTAGCTGACAGCTGAAGTAACGCAGTAAGTACTAAAGCACATACAAATGGTAACACTTTTTGAGGCAAGCATACATTCCAAAATACAGAGTGCCTTTTACATTTCAATAAATAAAAATCATAATGAACACAAATAATTTCTTCATCTAACAGTATCTGTCAACATACTACAATTACGGAATGCTGAAAATGCTGAATTGTGTTTGAACTTCTTCCCTATCCTGTTCTGTTTTTCTTTTTTGAAGCATACTTGTATGCTCACCTTTCTCATGTATGTAAATTGCATTTTTAAATAATTTATACATACTAATATCCCCAAAATCCAAAGAAATACGTGCATATTTGTGACAATCAAATACGAAGCAGTAGGGTGTAATTCCTGACAGAGTACTGGTTTGCCTTATTGTGAGCGGGCTCAAAGAAGAGCCATTCAGATTTATTCTGTGATTATCAGGACAAAGTGCTTCATTACCCTATCAGATCTGCTTCTCCTGTGAAGTTCCCTTCAAATGTTTGGTAAGGAATGGAGTGAGCTCCTGTAAATTAATTTTATTGCCTGAAGATTGTGTGGTTGTGCTTCTGTTGCAACACGAACTAGAAAAAAAGATCTAATGTTTCTTGCATTTTTCATTTTTAAATTTACTGCATGCAGTAATGCAGCTGTGAGAAACTGGCTTCCATTTCTGTTTCCCTGTTGTCCCATCCTCCAGCCTACATAAAATGCAAGTGGGCAAGAGAAGGTGAGGGGTTATGGGAAAGGCCCTGCTGATGGACCATCTCTAAGGGCAGCTGTAGGAGTGCTGCTGAGGGAGAGCACCTGAACCTGGCCACGTTTTTACCTGTTTTGAATGGCTCTAGTAGCTTCCTAGAGTATTTCTGGTTCTAACAGCATGGCATGGGGTGATTAACAGTTTTGTTTGCTTTACCCTCCATCTTTATGTTTATCAGCTTTCATCCTATCGTCACCTCAGCCTTCTCTCTCAATCGAGAAGGTTCAAGCTTTTTCATGCTGTTATAAAGCTGCCCACTTTACCCACTTGATAATTTTAGTTGCCCTCCATACATCCCACATCCTACTTTGGCCTTGACACACAGAGACCATACCTACACTGTACGCAAGATTTGGGTGCACCAAAGTTTTAGAGAGAGGCAAAATAGTTCCCGCTCATTCCCTTGTCCCCCTTGTAAAAAGCTAATTAGGTGATCAGGCTATTAGGGTAAATTCTTTTCTAAATGTGTCTGCATCCAGCAGCTCCCATTTGTACCCTGAAGCACACAGATTTTCAAAACCTCAGCACTTAGTCTGAGGGAAAATGGGAGTTAGTAAATGTTAAGTGTTTGCCTAGATATCTTACATCAGATATCTACTGGAGACTGAGCCTTTCTGAAGGATTATGCTAAATGGGAGTTTAAAATAATAAGGTCAGTACACTGAAGAAAGACAAATTTTAGAAAATGTTTCAGTCCCAAAAACTGGCACTATTAGCCAAAGGTATCTGGGTTTTGTCACAAACTCTGTAATCTTTACTCTTACAGGCAGCCTCACTGAAGTCAAGAAATATTTTTGCTTCGGAAAAAGCTAATAAAAAAGCTGACCTTAAGCTTTTGCTTTTGAGCAGCGTCACAAGTTCTTGAGCTGTTCCTTACCTCACATTCATGCCAGGTCAGAAGAAATATTCCTTGAGCTTTTCATAAATTATCTTTGATTCTAGTACTGGAATAACAGGCAACTGTGACCTGGTTACAAGAGCTCTGTTCGCCATCTATCTTTGGTATTCCTTGAAAAACTCACCCCAAAAAGTCCCTGTTCAGACCCTATTTAACAAGGGACTCTCTCATTTTCCGTGCTTTTGGTGACAGCGTGTGCACATGTGCTCAGATTAAATGGAATGAGCTCTTTTAAACTTGATATTTAGTAAATGAAGCATAATGTTCTTGCATTTCTATGACTTGTGCCTTTATAAAGTTTTGACTGCAGCTGGTTTTGGATATTTTGATTTTACCTTAACTTGTCCAGCGTTTCATGAAACTTCAGTATGGCAGATATAGTTGCTTTAGAAAGTATAAAGTTGCTATGAACTTGGGTACAGGATCACAGCATAGTACACTGCCCCAAGACATGCAGTGTTTCTATAGTAATCCTCCATTTATTATGAACTGTACTGCCAGTTGATTATTTAATGTTGATTATGAAAAATGGAAGAATCCAAGCTGTAAAGCTAATTGCTGACATGTTATTATTTTGGCATGTTTGTTTATAAGGTTAAAAATATAGTAAATATAATTAAACATTACTCATCTTACTTATTTTCTCCCTTTTGTTAAATTTTGGATTTTTTTTTTTTTTTAATTTTAGGTCAGTGTTTTAAAGTAATCTTGGTATGTTGCTTTCTCTTTGATAAATATGCTATTTATTTTATCTATTTTATGGCTGTGTCCCAAAAATTAGACTCTCATTATACCGCTAAAATTTCTTCACTGAGAGAGTCAAGCACTGGAACCAGTTCCCTCCCAGGGAACTGGTTGAGTCACCATCACTGGAGGTGTTTAAAAGACGTGTCTATGTGGCACTTAGGGATATGGTTTAGTTGTGGGCTTGGCAGTGCTAAGGCAATGGTTGGACTTGATGATCTTTCCAACCTTAACGATACTATGGCTCTATTATATTTAAAGTATTTCTTGAAATCCCAACATAAAGTATTTTGTATATCATACTATAAACTAGGTTAAGATAAAATGATAAAAACAAATACTTTAAAAAGTAAAAAAAACCAGAAAAAATGTAAATACTACAGAGCTGAGCTAGCATCATTTTAGGGTGCAAGTCTCTAAGAGATGAAAATTATTAAAATATGGGGTGATAAAATACAAGATTAATTGCATGCACATAGAACTTTTTTCATGTGTCAAGCCTTGAAGAACTGACATCAGAGAGTATCCAGTTAGTTGAAAGATTTTTCTGGAGTTAGAAACAATTATGCTAAACCTTTAAGGAATTAATGAAGTATCTTGTTCCTCAGGGTGTATTTTTATGAGCTGTAGTTTTACTTTTCAGAGCCTCAGAGTAATATCCACAAGGAAATATGTAATTTAGGAAAGTTAATTTTGACCTTCAGATGAAACCTCTAACATATGAAATATTTGCTGTGACGTTTGGTTTGTTTTTAATTATGAAAAATTGCTTCATACAGGGCTTTCTGAAAACTACAGTATTCTGGGAAGTAGCATGGTCCAGTGGATAGGTCACAGGACTGCATCTCAGGAGAATGGGGTTTTCTTCCTGGCTTTTCAAAAACTAGGAGTGCATAAACTTTAGCAAGACATTTTTGCCAGAGCTAGTGTCTGTTTCCCTCTATGAAATAAGAAGATTGATCATTAGTCTTTTAAAAATAGAGATGATGAAGCATATGTCAGTATTGTTGGGTTTATGCACTGAAGGTCATCACTACATCTCCAGTTTGTCAGACGTGACCACCTTAAACAACCATTTGTAATATTGCTGTTAGCAAAGAATGTTTACTCTGTTTTGCATAGTTTGTCTCTTTAGATCACCACAGATAGGAAATGGCTAAGCCCTTTGAGGGGATTATAAATGTATTGTTTTCGGAACTCCTCATTTTCAACAGAAACACGTATTCAACTCCGATGTAAATTTGTCCATCATTTCCTGTGTGAATTTCTGTTTGCTCTAGCCCAGATTACCTTAGGGCTTATGTGCAACTGCAGTGGCATTACTTTATTATAAAAGGAAATTAATTTATGTGCCTACATCTAATGGCATGCAATCTTTAGTAATTACAACCATCTGAACTTTGTTCTCCAGATGAAGACAAGTTGCATTCACATCATTTGAAGTTAGAATTAAGCTTATATTTTAAATCTGTTTCTAAGGGAGGCATTTTCAGTCTGAGTTCTACAAAGCTGGAGATCTAACTAGAGAAAATGGCAGATACTGTTTGAACTGAAACAAGATGTATATATTCTGTATGGTGATACAAACGCCAAACTAGCTCCTCATTATTCCAAATTTGTGTAGAAGTTCTTCCTTTTCCACTTTAAAAATTGTTCTTAGGACATCTAGGTAAAACTCTGTGAGTAGCAAAAATGGTTTAACACAAATATTTATGTAAATCATCAGCTGGGGACAAATAACATATAAATAACGTTACACCTATTTAAGAATAAAGAATGCCTGTGTGAGTACTCAGAAACCTATACAATGTTTGACAAAATAATGCTGAGATACCAGTACATCTTTGGACTGCTTCTGAACCATAGCAGCATATCATAATTTTTACTTTCTGTTCTTAATTCATCTGTCAAACTTCATTACAAGATTTGCCAAGCTGTTATTTCCTCTATGGTGAAAACTTAGTGTTTTGAATTATTTCTTATTACTTATCTTTGGAGACAGAATTCTGCATTTCCCAAATCTACACTGTCATCTCTGCTGGAGGTAAGATACAATGTTCATTTAAAAATTTTTTTAAAAAAATAAATAAATAAATAAACAAACACTATAAAGATAAAATGTTTGTCCTAACAAACAAACAGTTTTCTAATAACTTCACTTTTTTTTTTCCAGGCTCCAACAGATTTTAATGCTGCAGATCTGAGATGTCACTTCATTGTCTTTGTTGACTGAGGTGCTCAATCCCAGTTGCTTAATTGTTCTGATCATGCGAGTGTGCAGCGCAGATGATTTGAAGAGGTCCGTCCTTGTCAGTGTGATGAAATGAGCTGCAGTAGTACATTGCATAAATAGAAGCAGCTCTCTAAAGCTTCAACTTACTTGTTTTAAGTTAAGAGTTTTGCTTGCCCCAGCCTGCACACTGGTTGGGCTGCACAAAACAGACTTGAGAAACGTAGTAACTTGGGAGGTTATAGCAGTTGTAACCAGGCGATCATGGTTTAATAGGATAAAAACGTTTATTTTATTTGAAGTCCTAGAAGGACCAAATGAAACAAATACAGATCTTAACTTTAGACTGAACTTGCTGTATAGGAAGGCATTCTCTTTAAAAGTAGTTGAACTTTATGTTTGGTTGTTGTGTTTTGGAGTTTTTTAATTATAGTAATTTCAAGGAATTTGTTTACTCCTTATAAACATTAAAGCCTTTTATTTATCTCTGAAATCCTTTGACGAAGTTGTCCAGCTGTGAAGAGCACCAGGTTTTGCTTCTAATAGGAAAAAAGATGTGAAGATCTCTTGTCCGTGCCGCTACAGAAAATGAGCCAAAGAATTGAACTGTGCCCTCTGTCAGTGCTGTATGTTCTTTTGAATGCAATGCTTCTCTATTAAACGGGTTTTCTTCTTCTAATGGGGTTTGTTAGCTTTCTAAAAGGAGATCTAATTATTCTTGCAGAAGGAAAGCAACATGAAATGTAGACTTTTCTCCTGTTCTGAACTTACAGCAAACCTTTGCAGAGGGCTCACTACTGTTGCTAAATAAATGTAGAACCACAGTACTGTGCATGGAAAATAGAGAAAGCACGGTGATGTGTAAGTGTTCTTGGCATTAGGAAAAAGATATTGTGGTCAATGACATCTTGCATGTAAAAAACAAGAAAGTAACCTATCCCCTGTAATGAAATTTAAATAATTTCAAGCCAAAAGAGTATAAAATTCCATTCTTTCCTCCCCACCTTTCTTAGGATGTGGGAAAAAAATGCTATGTGTTCTTGTTGATATGAGATGGGAGTTTGAGATGGTGGCTTCAGGTCTGCAGACAATAGTGTTCAAACACATGAAGTGTGCATAGGAGGATGGTAACACTGCTAATTCTCAATTTTTATAGATATTTGTATCATTTTGTCACTTAGAGGTCTGAATCTGATGATTCCTAGCATCTGCTGATCCAAAATGAATTTGTACTCAGTACAAATTTAGAAGCCAAAGTCTTGAGCATCAATAATCAACTTCCTGTTTTATGGTAGACTTTTTTGTCTAAAAATAGTGTGCCAGCTAAGGAATAGAAGATGCAGCAGGCAAACATTCAGGAAATATTCATTCCTTTATCCCATTTATTAGTGTTAGGGCTGAATGGGCTTTACATGGCCGTAGATACTGGTATTGGGACCAGTCAGTTTAACATCTTTGTTGGTGACCTGGACAGCAGGATCGAGTGTACCCTCAGCAAGTTTACTGACAACACCAAGCTGTGTGGTGTGGTCAGCATGCTGGACAGGAGAGATACCCTCCAGAGGGACCTTGACAGGTTTGAGAGGTGGGCCCATGCAAACTTCCTGAAGTTCAATAAGGCCAAGTGCAAGGTCCTGCACCCAGGTCAGGGCAATCCCAAGCTCAAGTACGGGCTGGGCTGAGAAAGGACAAGAAGCCTGACATGTCTCAGCAGTGTGCACTCACAGCCTAGAAAGCCCAACTGTGTCTTGGGCTGCATCAAAAGCATGGCCAGCAGGTCGAGAGAGGTGATTCTTCCCCTCTACTCCATTCTTGTGAGATCCCCACCTGGAGTACTTGTGTCCAGGTCTGGGGCCCCTAACACAAGAAAGGCATGGACCTGTCAGAATGAGTCCAGAGGAGGGCCACTAAGTTGATTACAGGGCTGGAGCACGTCTCCTATGAAGTCAGGCTGAGAGAGCTGGGGTTGTTCAGCCTGGAGAGGCTCCAGGGAGACCTTAGAGCAGCTTCCCACAGCCTAAACAGGCCCACAAGAGGAACGGAGATGGACTTTTTACAAGGGCATGTTGTGATCGGACAAGGGGGAATGGCTTTAAGCTGAAGGAGGGTAGGTTTAGATTAGCCATTAGGAAGAAATTCTTCTTTGTGAGGGTGGTGAGGCACTGGAATAGGTTGCCCAGATAAGTTAAGGATGCCTCATCCCTGCAAGTGTTCAAGGCCAGATTGGATGGGGCATTAACCTGGTCTACTGGAAGGTGTCCCTGCCCATGGAAGGGAAGTTGGAATGAGATGATCTTTAAATGGATCTTTAAGGTCGCTTCAATGAAGCCATTCTAGGATTCTACAATTCTATGATGATTTCTCAAATATCGAAGCCACCACCACAGCCCCAAGAGCACAACAAGGGCTACAGCCCAGCTCTGCCACTGCAGCATGGCAGAGAAGAGCAGGTGTCTCTGGGCCATGTCATCCTGCTCCAGTTCCTGCAGCAGCCGAGTCATCTCCCGTCTCAGCATTCTGGCACGCCGCCGCATGCGCTCACGCGTGGCCTCATCCAGCTCCGTATTGACCATCTGCAGGTGCTGGATGATGATGTTTCGCACCACACTAAAGAACACTCGGGCAGCCATGGCCTGGAGGAGGGAGAGAAGGGGTCAGGTGGGTCTGGGAAGAAGCGGGGAGCAGGTATGGGAGCTGCACGGAATGGGGAGCAGGTAGGAGAAGGGGTGGTGCTGCTGGCAGGGGGCTGGGCTCTTAATGCAGGGTGAGAATCCACATCTCTGTCCCAGCTCTCGCCCAGCCCAGCCTCCCCTCATGTGCTTACCTCTGGCCTAGGCCCTGAAAACCAGCCCCACTGTGACCCGTCCCCTAGGATGTCATAGAGCCAAAGCCCATCACAGACACTCCCAGCCCCACCCTGGCTCTGCAGCTCACAGCTGTCCCTGGCAGCCAGAGCCTTGATAGCCTCAAAGGACAGACCCACCCGGCAGGACAGGTAATAGGGGTAGGATACAGGGGTGGCTTCTTCATACTAGGTGAGAAGCTGCCAAAAATTCCCTCCATATCTGATACAGCCAATGCCAGCCAGCTCCAAGACAGACCCACCACTGGCCAAGGCCAAACCCATCAGTGATGGTAGTAGCACCTCCCAAAAACATATTTAAGAATGGGGGGGAAAAAACTTGTGCAACACCAGCAGCCAGGAGATAGAGTGAGAATATGGGAGAGAAACAACTCTGCAGACCCCCAGGACAGAGAAGGAGGAGGAGGAGTAGGAGGAGGAGAGGCTCCAGGCACCAGGGCAGAGATTCCCCTGCAGTCTATAGCGAAGACCATGGTGAGGCAGGATATGCCCCTGCAGCCCATGGAAGTCCATGGTGGAGCAGACAGACACCTGCAGCCCCTGGATGTGCCTGAAGGAGGCTTTGACTCTCTGGGAAGCCCATGCTGGAACAGGAAGAGTGGGAAGAGTCTTCCCCTAAGCAGGAAGGAGCGCCACTCCCCACAGTCCCCATTCCCCTGTTTGCTCTGCTCCATGTTTTTGAGAATCTTTTATTTGCTACCTTTGAAAATGTAAAACCCAAACTGAAATTAATTGGAACAAGTTATTTCAGACATATTTCACATAATAAAACATGTTTGCTTGTAACAGCATTATGTGTCATTTTTCTAATAAGAGAAATAAAGTCCTAATCTTGGTTTCATTGGAAGCAATCACTCTGAGCCTTCTCTTCTCCAGACTGGACAGACCCAACTCTTTCTACTACTCCTTAAAAGAGAGATGCTCCAGTCCCTTCATCATCTTAACGGACAAGACAACATCTTAGCTGGCCTCTCTCTGGTATGTCCATGTCTCTCTTGTACTGAAGAGCCCAGATCTGGACACCAGCACTCCAGGTGTGGCCTCACCAGCGCTGAATAAAAAAGGTAGGATCCCCTTCCACAGCTGGCAATATTCCTCTAATGCAGCCCAGGATACCATCTGCTTTCTTTGCTGCGACACTGGTGGCGCATGTTCAGTTTGGTGTCCACCAGGACCTCCCTGTCATTTTCTGCCAAGCTGCTTTCCAGCTGGTCTATGCTGGTGCCCAGGGCTGGTCCTCCCCATGGGCCAGGCTTTGCACTTTCCTTTGGTGAACTTTTTTTGGCTCCCTTTGGCTCATTTCTCCAGCCTTCTGAAGTCCTTCCTCATGGCAGCACGACCCACTGGAGTATCAGCCACTCCTCCCACTTCTGTGTCACCAGCAACTAATTAGTTGGCTTTTTTAAAGGCACTAAAAAGTTTGATATAATTGATTAAACAAACCAAAACCAAACCAACAACCAACCAACCACAAACTGGAATAATGTTTCATCATTAAAAAAAATTATTAAACATTCGCTAACATGTTTTTTTTAAATTAGTTTGCTGTTAAATACAGTATCCACTCCATTTATAAAACTATTAACTTTTCCAACTCAAGCATGAGAGAAAGGAACCGTATGATTTTGGTTTTGCCAGTAGTCCATGCTCACAAAAAAAGCCTGGCATGCAGGAAGAAGGGGCAACACCAAACAGAAAAACTGCTGGTTAACAAGATTTAAAAACACATAGCCTTATTAAGACATTAACAGGACAAGGAGCTCTTTGTAGGGGTGGACAGCGCAGGGGATGTTGTTCAAAGTCCATTTGCATTAGCAGGTTTCAAAGATTTCTTCTGGGACAAATTAGAGAGTTGGGCAAGCACCAAAGGTAAAGTTCCGGATTCTGCGCCTGGGATGGGGCTGCCCTGGATGTACAGACAGACTGGGAATGAAAGGCTGGAAAGCAATGCCGCAGAAAGGGACCTGGGGATCCTGGTCAACAGAAAGTTGAACAAGAGCCAGCAGTGCCCTGGCAGCCAGGAGGGCCAATGGTGTCCTGGGGGGCATCAGGCACAGCATCGCCAGCCGGGCAAGGGAGGGGATTGTCCCACTCTGCTCTGCACTGGGGCAGCCTCACCTTGAGTACTGCTCTCCACAAAAATCGTATTCACTACCCAGTGTGCAACAAGCCAATAATTACACACTTGAGAGAGACATTGATTATTTATTCCAAAATTGTGCAAGCCTGGGTGCCTGGTGGAATTCCACCAGTCAAGCACACCAACTACCACAACTTTTTACTATTTACACGTTTTAGCAAACAAATGAATTAGCGTTCATTGGCTACTAGATACATAGTTTTCTTGTGAGTTCATATTCTACTATTGGTTAACAATTCTCTTCTTCTTATGCTAATTAGTCCACATGTCCAATCTTTCTCTTCTTTTGGGTCGGTGGTCTCTGAGTTGGAGGTTGTAGATCTCCCCCTGCCGGAATTACTTTTCACTCAGTTGCAGCTGATTTCAGCACAATTGCTGAGTTGAATTCATTAGTTTTTTTCCTCCTTATCTGGGGAGTTCTACCAGATGTCTTTGTGGCTCATAAATTCTGCATT
>VZTA01020995.1:0-84889 GCA_013398855.1 Mohoua ochrocephala
CCAGTCCTTGAGCCTTAAGAAGGGCCCTGTGGTTGCCAAGGCCAAATCACTGCTGTAAAGTTCAGCTGCCCATTGGGTGTTGACCTGGAAGGTGCATCCATTCCCCTCCTCAAGCCTTCCGTCTCAGGGACAGGGAGGAAGACACAACCCCCGGCTCCCTTGCCCTACACCCTCTCCTCCAGACTGATCACACTTGACATGCATTGGGTCTTTCCTGGCTGTAGGGGAACCATCCAAGGGCTGGATGAACCTCAGCCTCTCTCCATCATGTCCAGGCTCTGAGCTCCCAGCAAGCAGCAATCCTTCCTGGGCAGCAGCTCAGCTTGGCAGGCAGGGCCCTCCATCCTCTGCCTCGGGGAGTCTCGCACCATGCTGCTTCATCACTTCTCTCAGTGCTGCTCTGTGGCTCAGGATCTTGGCTGGATACAGGTCCTGGTGCCTCCTTGGCATCTCAGGTGCTAACCTGATCTTCCTGCTGCGGCCAAAGCCCTCCAGCCTTTACTCTCAGGGGTTGGATCCCTACTTCACAGCCCCATAAGGACAAAACCTGCCTTCTCTCCCCCTTGGGTATCCCTGGGTACTGAGGCCCTCCTTCTCTCTGGGGTCTCAGAGAAGCCCCATCTATCCCCTTGTCACCTGCAGTGCCCCTCTTGCACAGCCTCACTGCTTTTTCCCTGTGCCAGAGTCAAGAAGAATGGGGAAGTAACAGCAGATCTTGAGCAGGGCTTTAGCAATGCCTGAACATTGTACATGTCCTTACTTCCATACCAGGGAAATCAATAAAAAGCACAGGAAAAGATTACATTTATTGGTTGAAAAGATAAATTTAATATATTAGAGACACAATAACCACTAGCTTTTATGGAAGGAAATAAATCTTTAAAAATCTACTAGAATTCTTTGGGGAAAGTAACTGTGAATAGATGAGTGTGATGAGGGCCATATAGAGCACATGGATTTCCACATCACTTTTGACAAAGTCCCTCACTAAAAATTCCTCTAGAAAATAAGCTACAAAAAAGATAAGAGGTATGACCAGGTCATGAACTAATAGAGGTTTAAGAACAAGAAACAAAATAGCCAGTATTTACTGTGAGGATAAGTTCACAACTGGAAGAGCCCTGCAGAGCTGTTATGTAAAAGGCATCTCAATGTTCAGCATGCTCATAAATAATCTGTGAAGGAGTGGATATGGAGATGAACAAACTGGTTCTTATTAATGGTGGATTGCAACTGAAATGGACTATCAAAAGTCACAAAATGTTCTCATGATACTGGATGCCTAGGTAATACAACTGTAAATATAACAGAAATGTGGAGGGAAAACACCAAGTTTCCACCTCTCAGAAAAGAGGTTTTGAAGATCTTGTGAATATTTGGCCATACTTATCAATTTAATGTTCAGCTGCAGTCCGAAGGAGAGTTAATATCAGGAGAATGGAGAACAAATAAAGAACAAATAAAAAGTTCAAAGCAATGGATAAATCTCTGAAACATATGACTTTTGAATGCTGCATATTGGTCTGGCAGCCCAATTAAGGAAAAAAGGGACACGTAACTAATACAAGAAATAGAAGGAAGGCTAAATAAAATGATAAAGAAGGGCTAAATAAAAGGATAAAGAAATTGAAAAATTTAAATCTTTTAACACTTTTCAGAAAGAGATAACTTTGGGGGAAAGAGCAAGACATGTCTGGTTGTACTGGCATAATTTCGAAGAAATTGATAAAATTTAAATGGTGAATAAATATGAAAGATTTAATCTTCCTCAGAATGTGACAACTAGAGGCATCAACTTAAGTTATCAAAGAGCTGTTAGGAAAACAGCAAGAACAGTTGGGTTGGGGTTTTTTTGCCACAGGGTGGGTAATTAAGCTGTGGAACCTTTTAGCACAGGATTTGTATGTCAGAAACTTAATGTATTCGAAAGCAGTTAAAGGAATTCACAGATAGGTTTGTGAATACATAAAACACAAATATGGATACCTCCACTTCATATATGAACTTCTGCTTCAGAAAAGGCTGTAGCTTCCAAAATCAGAAGGAAGGCACAGGAAATATCATTCTGTTTTTTATATTCTCTCCCTAAACATCTGCTAATGGCCACATGCAAAACAGAAGGCCAGAAAAACTGCACCTTCAGCTGGAGCCAGGATAGCTGTTCGTATTTTCTTTAAAATTAGAAATGAACTATTTCCCTACCGTTTGAAATCCTTTATCATTCCAAAGTTCTCAGTGAGAGAGTTCATTATGAATTAGCTTGAAGAATGAAGAGAATAAAGTTTACCAACATTTCTGTGGTAACAAGCACAATTTAGGTATTTTTAAAGAAGAAAAAACCTACTTTTAATTAGTAGCAGCAGGAGAATTTAGATGTAAATTGCAGTTCATTTCTTTTTCTTTTTTTCCTGAAGAAGTGGGAATATAAAAAGCCAAACAATTGATTTATTCTGATCTATACTTCTATTTGAAAACTAGGAAACTCTCCTGGCAGCTTTCCATCCATCATTGCATTCCTAATTATCAAGGTGAACATTTAAATTTGCTTTATCTACTCTTTACCTTTAAAACAGCATTTTCTCCCTGGATTTCAGCTAAACACAGCTGGAAACTCCAGATAAACGCAGCCATTTCTGATGGAGACCAAAGTGTCTCTCAGATGTTCCCTCAAATGTGCTAAAAAAGCTACAAACTGAGTCACTTCCGCAGTAATGGGATTAGAAATAGCCTGCAGGGAAGCATGTGCCAAATGGTGCCAGCTAGCAAGGATTATGACAAAAAACTGTGACATTATAAAAATACCTCAGAGTGAGGCTCTGGGTGGTGGGATTGTGACTTGCCAGCTCAAAAGAATGTGCCTCATTAAAATGACAGGAGAATGCCGAAGCAGTGATTTGTGCAGAAACACGATCCTCCTGATAGCTGAGTAGCGAATTTTTTTCAAAAACCTTGTCACTTGACCATCAAATTCATACATGTCAATTAGAGCTAAAAAGAAAAAAAAAATAGGTGAGAGGGCATTGTGGGGCAAAGAAGGGAGGGAGGGAACGGGAGGAAATGTTGGGGAGGGATGGAGCTTTAAAAGTTTGAGGTTTTTTGAAAATTTCAGACGTAAGGCGAAAAAAAAATACATAACAATATAACATAAAGATTAAGGGCAAGCAAGCTTTTTAACCCTGTATTATGGAAACATTTGAAGACAAAATGTTCAAATTAGCTCTTAGGTTTCCATAGAATTTCCAAGGAGATGGAAGTCCCTGTTTGATGAAGATTAGAGGGTGCTCAGCATTTCTGAATTGTTTGTTTGGCACATAAAGCCAGAGAACACTTCTTAGGTCACTGTTCCCCTAAGCCACCTTACCTATGAATTACAGCTCCGTAAGAGTGTGACTCCCTCTTCAGAAAGGTTTGTGTACTGTAAAATGGCATTATTTCTACAACTTAAACTATATGTGCCACTAAGGTCTTGAAATCTGAAAACTGTGTTCAGGTATCAAATACTGCCTGGAAAAGTAATTGGCACAATCTTCCCCTGTGGAAAGGGAAAGTTTACCAGCAGCTCTATAGCACAGCCTTCGGATGAGCAGCTACTCTTTTCCCACATGGAAGAAGGCAGACTGGGTACTAATAGGAAGAGGCTGTCCCTTACCAGACACATCTACATAAAAACACTCAGCTCTGAAGTACCTGGGTCCAATCCTCCCCATTCTTGGACAGGAGAAAGGCTGGAGAAAAAGAATATTTTCATTTCATCCAACTCTTTTCCTCCCTAAGAAAAAGAGGGGATGTATCTTGGTTCTATTAATGGTATCACATAAGATGAGGAAGAGGAAAGAAGAGAGGTAAATTAAAAAATAAAAACAAGCAAGAATCCTAGCTCACACCAACGTGCTTTGTGACATTCCTGTTACATTTAAATGAAAAAATCTGGTATAGGATGACCAGTGCTCTTTTCTCACAAGTCACCATACTGTATTTCCTGAACTGAAAAAGGAATGCCATTGTCTCATTTTTTTCCTCTTCAGCTACAAAAATACTTTAGAACAAAATCTTCAGAGGATCTCAGAATCAACGAAGTTATCTAGTCCAACCTCCCTGCTCAAGCGTGGTCACCCAGAAGCAGTGGCCCAGGACCATGTCCAGGTGGGTTCTGAACATCTTCAAGGATGAGGTGTCCACAAACTCTCAGGGTGAGCTGTGCCAGTGCTCTGTCAGCCTCACAGTAATGCAGCGTTTTCTGGCATTCAGAAGGGCCCTCCTGTGTTTCAGTGTGTGCTCGTTGTCTCACTGATGCTGTGAGCCACTGAAAAGAACCACTGGGTCTGCCCGCTCTGCCTCCTCCTTTCAGGTATTTGTACACATTAATACATTTCCCTCTGAGCCTTCTCTACTCCAGGCTGAACAGTCCCAGCTCCTCTCAGTCTTTCTTCCTATGTCAGAGGCTCCATTCTCCTGACAGCTTTTGAGGCCTTTCCCTGAACTCACTCCGGCATATCCATATCTCTCTAGTGCTGGGGAGCCCAGCACTGGTCCCAGTACTCCAGATGTGTCTCACCAGTGCTGAGTAGAGGGGAAGGATCACTCCCCTCAACCTGCTGGCAATACTTTTCCTAATGCCACCCAGCATACCATTGGCCTGCTTTGTGGCGAGGGCACGTTGCTCACTGGTGTCCTGTCTTGCAGTTTGCATCAGGAACAACATTAGGCAGTTCAGATTATTTCAATCCTTTTTGTCGTGGATTCAAATGAAACTTAAAAAAAAAAAAAAAGATTAAATACAGAGAGTCAAAATGTAAACTATGTGTCTAAGATCTTAACAATAAAACAATGTGGAACCTAAGCTGAGGTCAACAGGCAGCTAAGTATAAATTCATATAATTAATTTTCCATTCCTAGAATACAATTAGAACCTGCCAATGTATTTTGATTTAAGTATTTAAATTCTGGTTAATGTGTGTTACAGCATTAGCTTTTTTTTTTTTCTTCTGGGTTTTCTTTTCCTTTAGTTAATCTTACCAGAAAAGTCAAGCTCAATTAGTATCTCTGGGAATTCAAACAAATATTGAGGTGCATAAATTTATCGAAATACTGTACATGTTGACATACAGACCACTCGCTATATTTTTTTAAAAAAAGATTTTATAAAAGCTCTTCAGTATTTTTCTGCTTGTTTACTTGCAAGTTTCAGCTCAGAGTATGTAACATAGCATACTGTAAATTCCATCTGCCTGCAAGTAAGTGCCCCAAAATTAAAACAAGATCCTGTTCCTTTAGCTTCAGAAACACATATGATACTCTACATGCAACTGAACTCCAGTGCACTGCAGCTCCTTCAGAGAGCATCCTCAGCGAGCACACTGTGTTAAAGGCAGCCAACTGTATTTGTGCTCTGCTCCCATTCATTCCAAAGTCATCTGTTCCTTAATGTGCTTTGTCTAAATATTTTATGAAATAGATGTCAGCATCTTAACTGGCTTTAGTTCTCCCTATTGTCCTGTGATTAAATACTTCCTCAGTAAACTCCAAGGGGAAATAAGCCTTTAGATTTATGATTGAGATAAAGAAATAAACTTTGAGGGTGAGCCACTTGCCAGTCTTCCGTTCAGGTGCTTCAAGGCGTATCCTGTGCATTATTAGGTAGGAAACTCAGGGCACTGACTGACTTCAGCAGAGTTATGGCAGTCTGTATCAACCTCCCATGAAAGATGGCAAGGATGAAGGATGAAGCATCTTATTTTGAAATATTCACGATCTTTAGTTATGCCTGTCTAGACCTTCTCATCCTCAGGTTGTAAAGCATCTAAAAAATCCTGCCTTATTTTTACATAAAGAAGTAGGTTTGTACTAAATATGGAATATTTTTTTAACTTCACTGCTGTAAAAGGGGTAAGAATCCTTGAAAAAGTTGTGATTGCCTCTGCAGATTCAGCATGTACAAGGTGGGGAATGGATGATGGGAAGCACCCTACACTGATTCCTGTGTTGGCTAATATTTAAGATCATCTAATTTTCCACATCAGAATATTAATACCCCAAATTATTGCTTAGTTCCATCTAACCTCTAGTCTGACTTTTGAGTCACCAAATCAGTTACATTACTGTGGGTCCTTTCCCAAATCAGGAGTAAATAAGAGGAAAAGCATTTAGAGATCAGATGTGTCCTGTAACAGTACATTTAATATCCATAGTTATCCCCAAAGTCCTAAGTCTTTCTTATCTGGCCATTCCTGCCTGAGTGTTTGTACAGCAGCAAGCGCAGCTCATCGTAACTCTTGTCTTGGCCATTCCAATACAGCCAGTACAATAAAATTTGTCAGAGAGTAACATTTTAAAAGCAATTCCCTCTGATCGTTTGAAAAACGCATCAAACCCCCCGATATGGTGGACAGCACCAATAAAATTACATTATAGAGCTCCTCTAAAGGCATGAATTTTAAGAAATGTACATCTTAGAAGCAAGGCTGTCTCAACTGAGTGTGCAAGCAGGCACTTCTTTCTCTGCTGCAACAGGACAGTTTTTCTGTCTTTTGGGCTGAGCCCAAGTGGGAACAAACACTAGGTTTTAAGCTTTGCCATTTTTGAGTCTTGCTAGGTCTATGAAAAGGAAACAGTAATGTTATTGCAATGAAGGTAATGAAAACTCTCAAGCATCAATTCCAGAAGTGCCAGTGCAGGACACCAGAGGATGTTATGAGTGTTGGAGGCACTGAACACGCTGTGGTTTGAGGGTCTGGCCCCTTTCTCTGCTAGCAAACAGGTTGCTGAACTCCTGAAAGCTGAGTGCTCAGGATGAGTGCTCAGGAAACTATATTACCAGAGTGCTATAAAGGTCAAGGTAATACTAGATTCCATTTTTCTTTTCTCCCTGTTGAATGATGGATTAAGAACTTCATTCTCTTTATAAGTTACAGGAAAAGAAAAAATATATGCTGATCTAAAATATATCCCTGGTCTAAAAATGGCACTGCTTCAGTTGCCTGCTGTGAAGCCAGAGCACCATATATCACTTGATGATCCAGTCCTACATATCTGTTATGATAAAATGCAAACATAATTGTGCAACTACTCAAATGCTGCTCCTTTGACATGGAAAATCTTTTCTTTGATCTATAATCCCAATTCAGTTTATAAAATCTGGTTACACTTATTCCACATATAAATATATTCCGCATATAAAATGTCATCAGTAGTTTTAATTAGGACTGCATGAAATCTTGATGTACGGATATTTATCAGATAAATTATCAAGCTATTACTCCTCAGCAACATTCAGAATCCCTCCAATATCCAGCAAGTTGGTACATACAGGTATAGAAAGGCACATAAACCAAGGATGTAGTGGGCTGTAACTGTGAAATATTGCTGCTTGTTTCTGCCTCGCAGGTTTTAGATTAGCCCTTGCTGTCCAGAAGCACTGCTGAATAATATGCTACCATGAAGTACTAAGGATTGAATTCTTATTCTACGAATTTGTCCTGTATGGTAAATAATACATCATCTCATCCTCTCCACTCTCCTTCTCTCTTTAACCTTTCAGATATTATTCTCGCTCTGCTTGCATATATATTTTTATATTTATATATTTATATATAATATCCAGATTCATAAATTGATTGAGGATGCACTCACTATAACATGAAACGAATAAAAAAATTCTTTATGACTTTCAGGATCTATGAACACAATAGTTCCTCTGGCACAGCTAATTTCTTCAGCTGTAGATAATAATAATAATAATAATGATTATCATCCTGCAACCTCAAACAGATTTTCTACGAATATAGGACACACACCCAGCTCCCGTAACAACACTGGCTTCTTAAACACCCTTCTTGCCATACTTCTCAAGTTCAATTTGAAGAAGCCCCCCTCCTGCTCTCCCTGGCTAACCCTGCAGTGGTGACAGCACAATCAGAGTTAGCGATTAACATAATTTCTGGTACAACCTCTGCCCAAAGCCCGAGTGCCCTTTCTCTGCTGTAAACACCTTTTAGATAGGGAGTCAGGCCAGAGATCTGAAAATATCCTTGGGGAAAACTAGCATGTATCATCTTGTCCACGGTAAAGTGAGAAGGTTATTCAGCCGTTATTGTAGTCCTGAATCTGCTAAACTGCTCTTGGCGTATGGAAACACATTAAGTTCATTCAGTCTGAAAGATTTCACGGATAATGGAGAGATCAACTCAGTTTTTAAAAGGGGGAACTTTAACCATATTTGAAATTGATAGATGGTTATATCTAAATAGCAATTGCTGGCTACAAACACACTGGGTTTTCTCCCTCACAGAACCAGGGACTTTGAGTTTTAAAAATATATTGTTTAAAACAACCTTAGTGTAAAAATATTTTCATGTCTACCTTAAACCGTTTATCAGAAACGTCACAAGCTCTGGTCATGAGTAGCCAACATGAGCATAAAGCTGGTGAATCCTGCTCTTTTTTTTATTTTTCTTCTTGAGCATAGAGCACCAAAGGAAAAATGTAAAAAAATTTCTAGGTTTCAGGGTTTCATTTTAAATTTACTGTAAACTTAGCAAGCAGAGCTCCACTACTATGAGATAAAATTTTCACATCCCAGGTAAGAGGAGCATGGCAGAGATGTGAGGTCTCGGAGACACTGCCATGCACAGCCTCTCCACTGACTCCAGACAAACTTGTTCACAAAGTTTAGAATTCATACACTTTTCCATACGATGTTAGACAGGTTTCAGCTCTTGCCTGATCATGTAAATGAACTTGACCTGAGAAGCCTTTTGTACATCCAATTAAAACAGCCCCAATGGAGCTGCTGCTTTTTCATACCATGTCCATGCAAATCCAAGATTTACCTAAAAATTGTTGTAATCTATAAATTGGATAATATTGCTCTGCATTTGGGTACCCTTACTTTGTTATTTTCAGGATGAAGTTATACAGAAGTGTCTCTAATGTCAGGCTCTATTTTTCTTGGCAATGATTGAAAAAGCTCTTAGGATTTTTTTTCTCTGTGGAGTGGGATTTTAAAAAGGTTGCAAAGACAACCTCTCATGCTGTGCAGAAAACAAATCAGCAAAGCATATAATCTTGCAGGTCAGAGGAAAACGTATTCTTTATCCGATCATTGATATTGATTAACTCTGTAACAGTCATAAAGCATCTCAGGAAACCATGTAAAAAAGAAATATTATTCATACACCTTGCGAGACATTTATATTCTTAAGCAAAAGTACTATGTACGTACTTGAAGTAAAACAATCCATATCAAGACTGAAAAAAACCCCAAACCAGCAACAAATTTTCTTGTGTGAGACTTAGCTTGTTTCCTGGCAATGCCAGAATTCTACAAAATCAACAAAAAAATTGTGCCAAGGGACTGGATTTTCTCCTTTTGTGTCACACACTCATGGCATACAAATTGGTTTAACATTACACTCTAAATTTCACCCTGGTTAAACCTGGATTGTGCAAAAGTAGCACAGTGGATTCTTCCTAGTGAAAAGGTCACTAGATTACATGGGTGTGCCTTTTTTCTCCTTAAAAATAGTGTCATAGTCTTCTTTCTAATGAAAACAGATCTGAACAGAAAAAAACAAACCAAAGCAAATCAAAAAGCAAGGAGTATGACTTTTTTTAGAGAAGACACAATTTTGTCATGTTTATAAAACAATGCAACACAAATGAAAACTTGTGATTTTTTTCCTGTGCTCACCAAGCTTTGTATTACACAAGGAAGGCAAAACTTCATATGTCCAGTTGTTCCCAGTAATTTTACTTATCCTTTTACAATCCCTACTTGTTTTCTCTGAGGATACTCTGCCAATGCGTGTATTCGTGCAAGGTTTTCTGTTTCAATATGCTAAAAACAAATTTATAACCCACTAATTCTGCACTGTGAAGTTTCTGACGTTATCTACAGCAATGCTATTGTTGAATTGCGGCAAAAGCCTGGTCAAAAAGTCATTAAAAGCACTGCCCATGCACTACAAATAACATTAAAGAACTCTTGATCTAGTTTCAGCACAAACATGTTCTTCTAGCCTCTTAAATTGTCACTTGACAACTAATCATATTCTGACCCGAGGACTATATTTAATTAGAGGACAGAGACACAAGAGCATTTGCAATATATGCATCTAGGCATCGTGTCAGTAGCCATTTTTCCTACGTTACAGCGTTCACAATCCTGACAACATCACTTCCTAATGTGCTAATTAGAGCAGGGTGACTAAGAAAAATTATTTGCCTGGCCTGACGTACAAAATAATTTATGAAACTCATCAAATAGTCAATATATTTTTGAAAAATAAACTACTAAAATGAAGCTGTGTGTAAAGCAAGAAACAATGGAAGTTATGTAAAACAATTTATTTAGAAATATAAATAGAGTGAAAATGATCAAGCTAGATAGTCTGATTATATGGTCTCCACTTCTCGCACATTTCTTAATTTTGAAAAATCAGCAATTATTGTAAAGTATTTGAGAGAGATGAATGTTTCTGTTTCTTCTGGGTTTTACATTACCTGAACCAATACTCTGTGGAACCAAAAGATTTATTTACATCAGCTGAGAATACGTTCCATAAGATAAAAATTTGCATATCGGAATTTGTCTAGCAAGATAAATTATCTGACAACAACCGTTCAGCATTTCTAGCTTTCTAAATTGAATTGTATACATATATATATATGAATATATATGCAGTGTAGAGTCAGCAGAGCAGTTCAGAATTCCTGAAATATTATGAAATACCAGATTTTACTTCCTATCTATCATCCTGATTCAATGGCTATTTAATTCTAGTACTGTTCAATGTATCTCCATATTAAGCACCAGCCCTGCTAGAGTTACTCAGAAGTCACAGGGAATCTGCACTAATGAATAGCCATCTTCAGGGAGCCTTCTGAAAAGAGTCCCAACGCTTTGTAATTTAAATTCCACTGTTATAAGCAGCAATGGGTAGCCTGCTCAGCTAAGTGATTGTACTATGGCAAATGTAAGGCAGCTCACTGATCCAAACAGGAAAAGCTAAAGCTTAACTTGGTACTCTACTTGGAAACCTAATAATAGCTTTTTTTTTTTTTTAGGGAACTGACTCCTAGGATATAAATATGAGTAAGGAAAGGAGAAAAAGATTTCTGGCAAAAAGAGCAGCATGGTCACAGTTCTGACTAAGAAGCAAGGTAGGGTTGCTTTCACATTCCCAAGGCAGCTACTGAAGTTATGAGATCATTGCCCTGGCTTTCATTCATTTTTGTCAGGGGCTCATATTTTTTTCCTCTCGATCCCAGGCAGGCTCCTTACGGGGCTGCTGCTGTTTGGAGTGTGAGGCTGAGGTGATCCAGCGTGGCTGGTCGCTGCTCAGGAAGGACAGGGCACGGAGCAGTGGCTGCTCCTGGCTTGCTGCTGCCTCGTTGGCCACTGGGGTGGGCTCCTCAACCAAAGGTCTTTGCTTACAGCCTCAAGTGAAATGTGTAGCAGAAATAAGTCTGTTGCTCACCAGAGAGAGGCTTCACTTAGTTTACTTCATAATCTCCTGATTTTATTTCTGATAAGGCCTTAATAATTGGCAGGTTTATTAACCTTAATCTGCTTAATTTACCTCCAGTGCATAAAACCATGGCCTCCTAGAATGGCAATTTGCAGCGTTTTACTTCAACTGGTAGAAGCTCCAGAAAGAAATCTGCCTTCTTTTTACTGCTTGCATAAATATGGACTTCAAGGAGATGGCTCTGAGATTTGTATTAAATTTCTTCACAAACTAAAACTTGCTGTTTCTAGGGACTGACTTTTGAAGAAAAAAACTTTTCCAATCATCTTTTGATTTTTAAAAAGGCAACATTTTTCTTTTGTTTTTTTTTCTTTTTGCAGAAAGCACTTTCAAAGGTATACCCCATAAATACTTGTTCCAAATAAATCCCCTTAGAAAGATAAAATGCAGACCCTTCTGGGTTGCTGCAAGATAGAAAAGAATCTCAGCATCCATTTTTAGCTCTTCTTATCATCAATCATCTTCTCAATGCAGGCAGAGAATAAAGGAATACCCAAACCAATCAAAAAACCCCAAACAGGTGTGCATGAAAAACTTTTAACTAAAGTTTTTGAATACAAAATTTACTACTTGAAATTTATGCTCATAACTTAAACTGTGGTAGTTAAAGTACCTGTAGAGATTTTCTTCAAAAAACACAAGACAGAAGACAACAAACGAGCAAGAACTGTGTCAATCAAATGAAGAGGATATTTAAGGGTAAATAATGCAAAAGGGATTAAGTAGATGCAGGAAGGTTGAGCATTTAAAATGAACATTATGATGTTTCTGTTGAGCTGGTATCACACAGCTCTGTGTATCACAAAACATAAGGGATGTAAAAGACCAAGGAAATCAAGATTTGAAATACATTTGATGAGTTTCTNAGACGTAAAAGACCAAGGAATTCAAGATTTACCTGCATGTACTACTTATGACTAATGATGAGCACTAAGATGAAAGAAAAATTGAAATACATTTGATGAGTTTCTAATTCTGTGTCTCTGTACTTTATGGAAAATTAGGAACCAGAAAGTTCTGCCAAAGGGGCAAAGGAGGGAATGATGAGGAAGCATTAATGGAATGGAGGGAAAACTTTTAGCAAAACACTTCAATCATTAGGGAACAGCTAGGACAAAGAAATGAAGAAATGAACCAGGATCCTAAACTGAGAAAACATACATTGAATTCTTAAATTTTGATGCTGTGGTTCAAATGTATCTGCTCCTTTATCTGGGTCTCAAAACCAAAATTCAAAAGTACAAAGTAATTTCTTTTGAAAATAGAAACTAAGCCCCCAGTTTTCCAAACTACAAAGTCTACAGAGCTGTGTGGTAACAAAAATTACTAATAAAATTAAAAAAACCTTCATGCTGGTTGAAGAAGCCAGTCACAAACTCCAGAGCTGGGGGTCTCAACCTCAGTGTTTTATATTTCATATAATGGGTCTTCATGTCCAGATTCATAAACACTTTGAAGTAAAGACAGTTTCTTTAAAGTTAGGAAATGTTTCCATTCTAATCCACCTTCTCTATATACACACAGCTTTTATTTCACACTGAAATACTATATTTTCTTGTCACTGGAAATGATGGATAGCCTGGGCTTAAAGTACAAATATCTAGTTGTAGTACTTCTCAGCTGGTCTTATCCAATGACTTGAAAAAGCTGGGATATGATTTCATATGTGAAGATGAAATCTGATGGAAACCCAAACCTGAATTTTCTGTACAGAATAGGAAAACACCTGTAACAGTCCCCATCTGAAATTGTCAAAATAACATGGCTTAATCTAAATGGCATAGGGAAATATTTCTTTTCTCTTTTCCCTCAAAACACAGAAAATAGGTAAGATTTAGGCAATCTTGTAGTTTGAGGAAAAAGAATATTAGACAGAGATAAAATTGCAGAAAGCAACTGGAGTTACAATGTTGGGGAGTTTTTGGGGTTTTTTTTGTTTGCTTGTTTGTTTGTTTGTTTTAGTTTTGTTTTTGGTTTTGGGCATTGTTTGTTTGTTTTGTTGTTGTTGTTGTTATGCCCAGGAGGTAGAACAGCAATTTTAAGGAGAATAAAGCAACTCCTGGTAAGGCAGATTTGCCTCAGGGCTCCATCTCTGCCCAAGTGAATGGATGAAGAAGACAGAGTCTTAGTCCTGAGTCCTCTGAATACTCCTCTGCATGCACATAGAGGAGTGGCCAAGGGCCACAGGAGTGCACCCAGGCATTTGCCATGTTCTCATATGAAACGTGGGTTCTAGCACAGGATTTCTGATGAAAAATGAAGGGATACAGAATATCTGTAGAATGTGGGGGAAAACTTTGCTGGAGCAGGTTTGAGCATTATTAGTTGTGATAAAAGAAAACAGAGAGGGGTTCCTGTTGTGGTTTCACTCCCTCAGGATAAAGAGAAGTTACAATTTTCAAAATTAGCTAGAAAAACCTGTACCAAAGAAATAAAGAGAATAACCAAATGTTTTTCAGATGACATTTCAAATAAAACCTGACTAAATAACAAAGCCTGAAATTATAATTACAGGGACTGCAGCTGGAGACGTGACATGGAGGGGTATTTACCTCAAGGAGGACATTCCTTATTGTGCCATAATAACAAGTTACACAGAAAAAATGAAAACTACAAGAATGGTCTAAGCTAGGCAGAAGGAACAAGATCTCCGGCTGCTGCTTCCTCCTCCTCCAGGCTTTCTGAATGAAGGTATGGAAAGGACATCAATCATATTCTCTGTACTCAGTTTCTTTGCACATGAGCCACCTCAGTCTGCAGCACCAGATTCCATGAGTGCTCTGCAAAACCTGCCCAAGCCTTTTGTCCAGAGCACGCTCAGCAGAAACAACACCTCTATTAAATACATGTATTTTTATTCAATACATCTGTTAAACTTCAGTTCTAAGTGAGCTTCTGCTGATCACATCCAAACCAACATTGTTCAAGCTTTGGCTTGTCAAAAGCAGTTCATTTTTTCCCCCACGACACAAACTAGGATAACACAACAGTGATATATTTGCAATCAGAGCCAACCCTTAACCAGACTTCAGCCACTTGTTTCACAGCATGTAACACAGTCGAATCATTGCATAACATTTCTGAAATTTTCATTTTCTAATTATTTAAGTAGGCTTGCTTGAATTTCACCAAACAAATTGCCTGCGGGAGATACTTTAGGAAAGCTTAGTCTGAGCAGTTAAGCCTTAGATATGTAAATGCAATTAAAAACAGGAGGAGAGAATGTCTCCATTAGAGGCCTTCCGGAGAAGATTCCAGTAACTGTGAAATTTGTTTGTACTGTAACAGACTGATTTTAAAATCACAAACTCACACGGAATAGCTGATGCAGAGGGCACACCTGGAGATCAGCTATAGCAGGCTGCTCGGGGCTGTGTCCAGTTGGGTTTTGAATGTCCCCAAGAATGGAGACTCCAACAGGTTACCTCTTGCCTTGTCCCTGGGTACCCGTGAGACGAGTCTGGCTCTGTCTCCTCTATTCCCTGCCACCAGGTATGCACATGGACACCATGACAGGATAAGAGGCAGCAGAAGACTCAAGTTGTATCAAGAGAATTAGGTATTACAGAAAAGAAATATCCGTGAGGGTGGAAGACACTGGGACCAGTGCCCAGAGCAGCTGCAGAGTCTCCATCCACAGTGAACAAGGCCTGAGCAACCTGGCCTTGGCCTGCCTTGAGCAGGGCTTGGGCCAGATGAACCAGAGGTCCGGTCCCTCCTCACTTATTCTGTGATTCTTAATCCATTTTAAGAACAGAAAGTATGAGTTTTGTTAAGGAATCTTCCCAGCGTAACCATGCACAAGACTCTCTGGCAGCCATAATCCCAGCGTCACAGACTGTCACTGGTGGGACCGAGGCCTTGCAGAGGGGTGGCTCCAGTGAACTGATAGGTCCCTGCTGGACTCCCTGCACAGTCAGACCAGGTTTCCTCACCAGCTCCATCCCAGGATCTCCATGGCAGAGACTCAGAGGTCTGGTTTCAAGGAACACCCCCTGGGCTTTTATCCCCTCACAGTCCAAGGGTGCCAAAGTCTCACTGTTCCTCCCAAGCCATGGGCTCCTGCCGTGTCTCTCAGTGTCCCCCACCTGGCTGTGCCACAGGTCCCTGTGACTTTGTTGTACAAAGGGTGGCAATTCATGGCCTCTTGTCTTGGCTTCCCACTCAGAGCTCAACCTGAAGCTCGATCTGCGGCTGCACCCTGAGCTTCCTGCACCGTGTTCCTCATCAAGTTTAGAGCACATGCCTGAATATGTCAAGTGGGCAAGAATAAATGACATTTGTTTTCTAACATTTCATTTAAGCACTTGAATTAGCATATTCTGCTGCTTCTGGATTATCATGTTATCATTTAGATTGCACTGTTTTGTCAAAATGTTCTGTTGTCCAGACTTTCTGTCTTCTAGATTTGGACATTACCTTAAAGCCACATGAACTAATAGTTTAACTGGTGTTCCCTTCTTAGTTTTTTCTTTTGTTTTTTAAATTCTGTTTTTTTTCTCCCACTTTGTTTTAAACTAATGATGGCAATGCTTTTGATATGTTCCTGATGGTACCTTCATTCCCCAGGTGGTCATTTCAGCCATGCAAAGAATTTTAACTAGGCTCATTTATCATAGGATAACAAAATCTCTCATCCTATGCTCTTCATTTGAAGAAGAAGGGCTCCTTTTCTAAAGTTGCTTTTCAGGCTCAAAGTAGATAATTGTTCCAGTGAATCAGAACTGTCTTTATTTTGATGTTTTGACAAACTATTTTAATGTTACTGTCATACATGTCTTATGTAATTACAAGATCTCTTGAAAAGCAGGGTTATTTATTTACTGATTATTTCTCTTTTGTGTGTCGTTGTCGATTTCTGTAATTTATGATGTAACGTATGTATTCGTTACTTATATGGGCTTCAAAATATCTGGGGGCAGGGAAACTTTTTTGTGTAAACAATATTGTGCATTTATTCCAACTCATTATACACAATGATACAATGCTTTGCTGCAGAGCTTAAGGCAAATTTCCAAGAATGGCTCAGTGACTAAAATCTGACAGCAAAGAAACCTAGTCATCAAATTTGAATATAAAATATTAACTCCTGTGTCCCAAAGGAAAAAAAATGTTATAACTAATTGTGAAAAGCAGAACACTGTGCTGTGTACAGATATGAATCAACGCAGACCATCACTGTCTCTGAATTCTCATCATCATTTTAGCTACTTGGGACATTCAAGCTATTGAGTTCGGGTAAGGAGGAAATGCGGTGAGCTCTGCAATTCCACGAAGAACAAGGAAGAAGTGGAAGGTGTGTGAGAAATCCTCATTCTTGCCTCTCAACTCTGCAAATGTTTCTGTATTATTTCAGCCACTAACTAGGAAGAACATTTGTTTCAGACAAGCCCGCTAACCTGACTCTGCCTGTGATGCAGAAACAGGACAGAATCATCCCTCTGTTTCTAGTTGTCCAGACTACCAGAAAAAACAGACTATGGGGCAGCCCATATGTGGCTGGTTAGTCAAATAAAAAAAGACAGTAAAGAAGGAGTTAGTGATCCACTGCACACCCTCATATTTGCCTGCCTAAAGTAAAGTAAGGCAGCACTAACTCTTTAGTCGTTACTAAGAATTTTTGTCTGGTTTTCTATAAGCAAACAAGTTACATGTATTTCCATAGCAATTTAAAATCACCTGTATGTCTGATTCAGACAAATTTCGGAGAGGAATAGGAATTTTAGGAGATAGCCATTAAAATAAACAGCTAGTTAGAGGTAGTCTCAAAGAAAGCCAAGGCAACTTCAGCCCTCGTGTATTCCCCTTTGTTTTTAAACCAAGTTTTCACATTCCTCAAAAAAAAATAACCATGGCAATGTTCATAATTCATAATGAGCTAAGAATACTGAATACTATTAGTGAACTGTAATACTCACCACTCATGATGAGCAGCCTCTGTCTAAGAATTTTATCTGTCTTCTGAGGCCATTCTATGTGGAAAGATTTTCTCTGGTGTATCGGATTTTGACTAATGTGAACAAGGCGTAGAGAATAATTTTAATATCTAAGAAGAACTGCATGTTCAGAATAGAACATGCTCAAGCTTACTCTCCCATGGAAATTCCCCAGAATTTGAATGGGAATGGGAGAGAAGATATGATTTTGGTGATCGTTCGTATGGTAAATAATGACACGTATTTTATAACACAACTGTCTTTGAGGATCTTGAAGCATTTTAAAAGCATCTTGAGACTCAACCCATTGCTATACAAAAAAGAGCTAGAAATTAATGTTGACCCACTGACACTCTACTGTTCTCTCTTAATTTCTTAATCCCATTTTTCTGCAAAGCATAATTATGTTATATTATTTAGTGTAATTCAGTGTTTTAGTCCTTAAACTTATATAAGGTCCTACTCAGCTTAGTAAGTCTGAGCTATATAAATTAAAAATTAAGTCATTCTGATCTGATTGAAGACCAGCAGGCTTCTGTGGGATTTGCTAAACTGGGAATTTGTACTGGAAGAAGCCGATCAGAGAAGGATGTGGGTGAGCCCCCCCAGGTAAATGTTGAGTGTGGTGGCAGGAAAATTCAGACCCTGGTAGAATAAATTCAGAAACAATCAAACAGCTATTTTGAAGCAAGCAGGATGAAGAGTGTTAGGAGCACATGTATATCTGCCAGAGATGGAGGGGAAGTGGTGGTGAATGCAATTAACACACTTGAAAAAAGAGATGTTCTGCAAAAAGCCAAGACTAACTTTCTCAGCTCTGTGTGTGCAAAAGTCAAACTGGTTGCAGCTGTACTGGAAAAAAACCCCTAACAACAAACAAAAAAACCCTAACGCAAATGTCTAAAAACTGTTTGTAAGCCTGAGCCTGAGAACTGTGTGTTGAAGTATCACTATGAATTTGTAACTTTATTATGAATAGAAGACAGAATGAGAAAATTAGATTACTCCTTTAAAATATATTAAAGTGCAAGGAATTACATCTCATACATTCTGAGAGACATTCTTTGGTTGCCTCATTTATTCACTGCTGCTAGTTCACGATATTCCCCTTCCTGCTTGGCTATCTGGGGACCTGCTCAGGTTTCACATTGAAGGATCAATTCACACAGCAATGAAATAACACTGCCTCTTGGGGGGAGGATGACATCTGTTAAATAGCACCCAGCAACACTACACAACAGTTTATAGCATCAAATGCAGAACAATTATGAATTTAATTAGAATCAGAGTGGGATTTTAATGAGAAAAAATGCAATTATGCATGATGAAAATATAGGGCTAAGCTCCTTTATACACACCCTGAGTTCCCTTACTACATAAGTATTTCCAAGGATTTTACTACCAGCAAGGGGGTATAACCTGCCCCTCAGCAGTTAAGGACCCAACCTCTCATTTACCAGAAAAGAACTGTGTTCTCTTTGTGCTACCAGCCTATTATAGAGATTAACAAGCTTCACACTCAAACACCATCAGCTGAGCAGATCTTTCACATTTTTTCCCTCCCTCTAATACTGCAAATACCTATTCCTCACATGTTTAGTTGAATGGGCTACATCTCATCAGCAAAATGGCACATGGATTTGGATATAAAATGATAAATGGTGTTGGCCTGGAACCTAACTAATCCTCTAAAACAACACAGATCAGACAGATCTCTGAGTGGCTGTGACACAGGTCTACAGGAGGGAGAGTTTTAATGCCTGTACACAAAATAATAATAACTAGCTGGAGGAGAGGGAAATAAATTAATTTTATTTTCTCCTATAGTGCTGTAGGTGATTGCCTGCATAACAGCTTGTGAATAACTATGAATCACTGTAATATTATGACAATTGCTTTTAAAGTTGACAACAGAGAAATTATGGTATTGCCATATTGATAAATATTACTTTATCTAATTGCAAGTTGGCATTAAAATCTAATTGGAAACAGTTTGAACCAAGTTATAAGAAGGATTTTTATGTGTGACTGAGAAACTTTTTTATCAAGCATTCTACAATCACATGAAAGGGAAAAGGTCTATCTTAATTGAATGGCATAGAAAATCTCTGTCCTACAAGATGTTAAGCCTTGGGTAACCTGAGTTACTTTCCTCCTTCAGAAATGCACCTTCAATGCATTGGATCTACTTGTTACAATAAAACTCCCAGTATGAGGAGCAGTAGGAGGAAAATAAAATATATGAAACTTGGATAAACTCTGGAAATCAATATTTTAAAAAAAAATTTTAAAAGGGCCGAAGCTAAGTAACAAGGCTAGAAAAATTGCATTGCACTACAGTGGCCATTTTGTCTCCATCATGGTTTTTTTTGAGGCACAGGCTTAGAATAACCAATGTTTCCACGAAGGAAAAATAAGTCTGTAAGGCTCTGGAACACTGTATTGGCATTCACTTCCCAAAAGCTGAAAGGTGACTGCCTAACCAATTCCCTCTAGCTGCAGGAATGCTTGGCAATTACAAAGGAAGAATGATGATTTCTGCTCTTCCTCCTCCTTGGAAAAAGGATAGACCAGCCAAAGGGCAACAATATTTTTAAATCCTATGCCACACTTTCCCCTCATACCCATGATTTAATCTGTAGTACTCAAACACTCCAATGTAACTCTAAAATATCATTTTATGGGAGTGAAAATGGCTAGATGCACTTTAATGCACACTTGCTCAGAGTTGTCATGGATTCCATGTTAAAATTCATACTTGGAAAAAATCATGAACTATAAAAAAATGAATACAGACAACTGTTTATCACTGTAATATTTGCCTGTCAGTGAGCAAAAGTGAAATTTGCATAATGACATCCTCAGCTTTCTCTGTGAAGTCAAGCTTTTCAGTTTTTCTTTCGCAGGCTATAGGAAGATTTGCCTGGAATAATATTTGCTTGTTTTTCTTAAATTTTTTTTGTTTGTGGTCAAGGGGTAAATTCAATATAATCACCCCCGCCTAAAGACCTGTTGTGATAGTTCATGCAAAAATGTTCAACAATAAAAAAGACAATAAATAATGTCAACCTTTTCAACTACAGGTTGTTTTGATCCTTATTGTGATAACAAAAAATATAAACAAATGGAGATTGTCTTTCTACGTTTCAACAAACGGCTGTGGAATTATTCCATCATGTTACAGGAATCTGATTGTGCTTGACTGAGTCCTCTGGATTTAAGTTAAATTTTCTATCTTGTACCATATAAAAATAAATACATGTCCAAGCAGTTTGATGATAGGATATATATGTTTTATGAAAAAGGAAATAAAATGTGCAAGGCAGTCTCTTTTAGCTCTTAGGGAAAGCTGGACCCTGCAGTGGTGTTGCTGCTTTGCTGGTGTACCTGCCAACCTAAATTTTGTTTCCGTCTGCTGTTTCCCAAAATAGTATCTCTTACAGCAAATTGATCTAGCTCCCTCTCCTCTACCTAAGAGAGATAAAATACTCATCCTATCTTACAGAAAAGCTAGTAATGCCATGACCCAATCCAGCACAAGCAAAACTATAATATATCCATTTCTGATGTTGAATAATACAGACTTTCCCTAGCTGCTGTGGTTTTTCTTACACATAAATATACAAATACATTCTGACTGAGTTAATAGTATTTTTTATAGATGACTGAATGTGACATGGCAAAAAGAAATCCACAAACTTACATGCTCTTTTTCTGAAGGGGAATAAAAATCAACCCCATTCTAAATAATTTAGCACCAAGTAGCTTCTGGGAAAAGATGAATTAACGTTAGACCAGTCTGGAAGCCTGCAGACATTAATTGTCTGTGTTAACTTATCCACATGGCTTCAATTTTTGTCCTATCAATGCGTAAGGTGGGATGGATAAAATAAGATCATTCACCGCATTCAAACCACTCCTTATTTTATATACATGAGAAAGCAAGAATTTTTTTTTAAATTTTTTTTTTTTTTTTTGATATTCAAGAAAAATTCTCCTAGCCCTATATTGCTCCTGTGAATTTCTGGAAGATATCCTGCATAGTAATTTCCTCTTCCTTCCCAAGAGGGCCAGGAGCAGCACCTCCACGATGCCCTTACCGAAATGTCACCTCCTGAGATTTCCGGGACAATTTTACAGAAGCAGTAAATCCAGCAAACAGTGCTGCCTGATGAACCTCAGGTGTATACAAGATTTCAGGCCTTCAAGGTTCATTCCTCACCGGTCTCAAAGGATCCTTGCCTGGAGAGAGCACAAGGCAGGGCAGTCAGCCTGAGAAACCGAGGGAGAGCGAGGGAGAATTATCCTCAATACTGAAGAAATACTCCTTGGGATATGGTAGGGAAGCAACCAGTACGTAATGACAGTGAGTTAAGGGTGGAGAAAAGGAGGGATAAAATGTCTTTAGAGGAGTAAACAACTGCAGCAATTCCAAGCATGCAAAGCACTCCTTTTGGTGATAAGGAAAAAAGTGATAAACTGTATGCTGTATGTTGGCAAGCTCCCTTAAGTCACTGGCTTCTGAACATTCAATTACTGTGCTTATTCTTAATGCCAGATAGCACTCATCTGAAAAGAAAGACTAAGGAAAAACAAAAGGAAAGAATTTTGGCACTAAGACGCTCTCCAAATGTGAGAATTGCAGCTAAGAAAATGAAGCACTTGGATTACGTTTTTTCATTAAGGCCTCTGTCATTGCTTTTGAATGCGAAGTGAAATCAAAGTCAGGAGATTTGTTATGGGTCAGCAAGAAGGAAGGAAAGGAGGTGGGAGCAGGGCTTTGCGCCAAGAACATCTTTAAATGCATGATCCTCTTTCTAAGAACATGGGTTATTAACAAAAGGGAGAGAAAGGCATGGCTTAAACAACATAACGATTTTAGAGGAAATCCTACAAACACAGATAATTATATCCTTGATTTAGTTCTCGAAGCTGCAATTTTAGTACTTTTATTATTCCAAAGTACAATACATCATCAGATACTTTCCACATTGTAGTCATTTAATGTCTCCAAATTATAGTCTGCAAGCCAGAACTGGGGATTTGGTCTAAGTAACAGAGTGGTAACTGCAGGAAATGTTGTGATGGATGTCAAGTCTTACAAGGTTCACTTTGCTGAACTGGAGCACTCCAAGAGAGATGTTGTTACAGTTCTAAAAGTTTAATCTGTCCACCTCCTACTGTTTGGATGTGAACAACCTTTTGAATTTTATGGTAATAATAGGATTGACTTTTTTCTTCTCCCTTTGCTTTCCTCCCTTTCTCACCTCCTCTCTCTATTTTTCTTTAACAAAGCCTGGGTACCAGCTGGGTGGCAGGTTATTTTCTTAGAAGTGGAGTTGGCCAAAGATTCAATAAAGACCTGGTGGAATGCTTTAATCAGCTGAGCTTGGGTCTCCAGTTACAGAGGAGGCAATATTTCTGGTTGTTCTTATAGCTCAGTGTCCTTTATTAGGGATTCCTCACTATGTCATGCTAGTCATAAAGTTAGCATTTGGCTGCAGGCTGAATCAAGCCCACATCTCAATCTCTCTAAATAATGCACAACCCATGTATTATCAACCCTGAAATGTCACCACGCCTGTGAGAGACACGGGGTTACTTGACAGAGAACAAGTTGCCTTTACAGAGGGCCAAGGACAGAGAGAGGAGCTTCTTCACGCTCGCCCTGGATGCAACAAGACCTTCAGAGAAAAGGTAATGAACCAACAGCATTTCTCTCACACAAGAGAAATCTCTCACACAGAAATAATAAATGAACACAAATGCGTAAGAAGAAAGGGTCTCTCAAAAATATGCAGGGCTTCTGATGACAAAAACAATGGAGGAAGGAAAAGCTTGCTCTTGCCAGAAGCAGGAGGCTGCAATCCCTGATCAGGAGATTTCTACAAACCCACAAAGATTTAAATGTGTTTCCCTTCCTCCTCTTTCATAAAAAATTGGGCACAATTTTAAAAGGTTTCTAACTCAAATGCAGAAACAGAATTCTTCCACATCCACCCCAAAACCCCCACCAAATTGTTGAATCCAGCAAAGTGGCAGTTAAACAAAGATGTTGAATGAGAAACCTGGAAAGGGAAGATGAAGAAAACCGCCCTGGAAGTAGAAAGAATCCCAGTTCTTATATACTAAGTAGAGACAAACAGCTTGAGTCCCTTCTGCTCACTGCAGTAGGAATGTCACACCAAGCACTAATGACTGCTCTGCGCTACAAGAGAATGTCTCTGGGGTGTGGCATTTCAAGTGTCAACTACAGCACTGCAGACATTCAGGCTTTGCCCTCAAAATATAAAATTGCTGGTACAAGTACTGTATTTGAAATGTTCCCTGTGAAGAAAAACGAAAGGCAACCATTTACATCCGTGACTTTTCACCTGTTAATATCTCATCATATATAATTTGCTTTCTCATCATTGGCCTGTGCTGAAGCCACGAGGAGCTTGTGGATGAGATCATGCCGGAGCAGGCACACTGCAGCCTGTGGGTGACACATCCAAGACTGAGGGAAGAATGAGAAATGAGGAGTGGGCAGAGAGAAATCATCTCCCACCTCCTGGACTGCTTGTAGGCATAGTGCGGGGACTGAGAGCAATCTCTCTCTAACAAGGTTGTGAAGCAACGAAAGGAGTCTGGAGTGAAGTGGAAGCTGTAAATGTAGGAGGAAAGGTGTTTCAATGTTTGTCTCCTTTGTTTCCCAATACTGGAATAGGTAATTAAATATTTATGCTAATTGGCAAAAACAATTAAGTTACATTCCCCAAGTCAAGCCAGTTTTGGCTGCTGCAGTGCTTTGTAGGTGGTTTCATAGTTTGTATTTTGACTCATGAGTTTTCCTGCTCCCATTCCTTGTATTTTCTCCCGTGTCCCACTGGGAGGCATACTGAGTGACTGGTTGCATGGGTGCTCATCTACCAGCCGGGGCAAATCCTCCCTGGATATCAGTCATGGAGCTGTGCTGTGGCCCAAAATATCAGCTGGCTGGCTCATCCTTGAGCTGAGTTAAAACACTTCCATTGCTCTTGTAAGGAGGCACCTGAACTGCTCCAGCAACTTGCCCTTACAGGAGGGGAAAGCAGTAACATATTTAACAGTAAGGGAAATTTTCACGAGTAAATCTTTGCTGTATTAATTCAGTACCATTAATTTCAACAATCCTCTTATACTACTCGAAATCAAAATCCCAGCTAACTTGTTTTATCCTTTTGCTGTCATTGCAAGAGATTGTGTTTGAATAATGTGGCTTTTTCACTCCAGTCAAGCATTTCATTTGGTTTTATCCTGCTGAAAAGCTAAACTCCTGCATTTCTGACAACTACCTGGCTGTTAAAATGACTGCTTCAGATTGAGCACTGCGAGACTGCAAAGTGGAATTCAAGCAGAGATATACAGGAAGACCAGAAGTAAGCAGGGTTCAAACCACAGCCACTTTGAAAAGCTAGAAAATATGGGGGAAAAAAATGTGTCTGTGACTTCAAACCTAACTTGAAAGCCAGTAAATTTTAGAAAGAAGTATGTTAGAAGGAAAGAGCCTTGGGTAGGTGTGAGCTGAACAAAGCAATCAAAGTAATAACAACTCGTTTTAGTTTCGGGAGTGGGTATCACTGATGGCTCTTTCAGAGTCTTTGCCAGAGTCTACAAACTCCCAAAGCAGGCAGTCTCCTGACAAAAAGAATCTTCAACTCTTCCTCTTGTGTTGCTGGGTAGAAACTCCAGGAAAACACACTCATTCATTTTTTAAAAGCAGTACTTTGTTCAATGAAAACAAGAGAAATGACAACAGCCATTTTGAGAATGTCTGCCACATTCTGACAGATCAAGAGATGCACAAAAATATTATGATTATTTAAATGTTTGCTGGAATTTCTGACCTCATTACAGACAACAAACTTATTCACCAATCACACTGAAATTTTTCTGTGTTGAATTTCCAGTCTTTTGATTTTAGCACATGATCACATCTAGAGGCTCTAGAAATAACAGTTTTTTACATTCTTCTTATTTGGTGTTCTATCACAAGTTCTACTCTTATGACACTAAATAATCTTAGTGTGTACAGTTTGTTCACATAAAATGGAGCCAATTTCAGTGGGTTTGGAGACACCAGTATTTCAATAAAAACACATGATTCTTCTTCACAAACCCAACCTCCACAGTGCTCAGAACAAAGGAGGTAAATTATGAGAACCAAACAGGGACCTATAGGGTGCTGAAATACCCTTTTTTCAATTAGCATTTTGCGTTCTAATGTCCCAACCAAACTACATGCCACAATTTTTTTTTTTTTTTTTTGAGAAAGCAGAGACATAAATACCTATCTCTCAACACTCAGCCTGCTATGCTCCAGATAGCATAACAGAATGAAAATTTCAAGAATGAAAGAAAAAGGGCAGGGCTGGCTCAGACCAATTACGCTGCACTGCTAGAGGAAAATTCCCAGATTTTCAGAGGACTGTGTGGGAAGCTGCTTTTAAAACCAGTTCAAGACTGTCCAAGTTCACAAGAAGGAAACAATTTCTTTTGCAGCTTTAGCACAGTTAAGTGTTTGTCATAACATATTTGGGTGACATCTGAATTGTTCAGCCTAAAAGTGAAAAATCTATATCTCAACACTAATCTCATGGACTATTAGGACTAAGGGCTCAATCTGCTTGACATAGCAGGGAAAAAAAAATAATCATCAAAACAGCTCAGATTACAGTCTATCAAATTTTCTAAACTAAGACACTGCATTTGAACTGTATTACTAATCACACTTACTTTTATTAAACTTGAAATCCTGTAGGCACTGCAGGCAGTGGTATGTGAAGTTTCAAAATCTGCTCCGAGATTCTCTGATGGGGGAAGCAACAATCCAAAAACCAAGGGATTTTAGCTTAAATTATGCAACAGTAACTTTACTCTAACTGAACTGAGCTATCAAACCTTCATTTTTACATAAAAAATTCATGTTACTACGTTCCGTGTTTTTTATTTTCAAGGATAATGTATAAAAATATATGAACTTAGAACAAAAAAATCATACTTTGAAAAGTTTTCTCTTTATTTTATTCAAAATCGAAAGGAAATTCTACTGAGATTCCACAAATATCTGTCCTGGATGCAGCTTTATGAGCTACTTTCCATTACAATTGAGCGATTTCTGGATATGCCTAGTCACAAGCACTCTGGATAACTGAACTCAATAAGGTGGAATTCAGCAACAGCAAATGCATGAAGTACTATTCTTAGGAAAGACAAACTTCAATGCACAAATACAAAAGGACTAAAATGGGAACAGGGAGCATCCTTGCAGAAAAAAAGTCTGGACAAATGGCAGATCCATTAGAAACCCTGAATGTAATGTTGGGGTGGGGAGGGGGAGCAGTTCTTCTATTAGGTCATATTGACAGGAGTGGTTTGGGGAATGTGCTGAGGTGGTGATTCCGTTGCTGAGGCCTCAGCAAGAGAACTGTGCTGAGTTTCCAACATTCCCTCGGGAAAGCTGGAAAAAGCCAGTCCAGAAAACAGCAACAGGAATGATAAATTGTTTAGAAAACATGACGCGCAAAAAGGATGAAAGATTGATGTTGTTTAGTCTAGGAAACAGTATATTTAGAGGACAAACAAAACAGTTCTGAAACAACTAAAATTACTTTCCATATGGACAAGGAGAAAGTTAGGAAGCAATTGGCTTCATGTGCAACGTAAGTAAGAAAACTCACTCCTCGGTTGCAAGAGACAAGACAACCATGCCCAGGAAAGGGTTGTCAAGGAAGGAGTTTGAGAATCTTTGAAGAGTTTAGGACCAAAAGTCAGTGTCGATATCAAGATACAAGATATCAGCATTGCCCCTGACTGGCCTCCTGGACCATGGAATTGCTGAACTCTCAATATCTAGAATTGCTTTCCCTCAATTCTCTAAAGAATTGCTGTAATTTTTGCACTGGTCTCACTCATTTTTTTGTTGAAAAGGTGGAAAGAATGATCTGATTACCAGGAATTCCTGAGTGCTGGCTTCCAAGCCTGGTTTGTGTTTGGAGAGGATGGAGATACTGCTTCAGAATCCAGGTCTGAGCTTTGTTACAGAGCACAAAGGCAAAGCTATTCCACTCTCCTGCTTACAGCTGCAACCAAGACCCAAATTCAGCCCTCTCAACACTAAGTAATTGGCTGTGAACTCAGATGAGGAAGTGGCTTGTTCACAAGGGTCTGATTCTGGCAAAACCACCTTCCTGCTTCTCCAGATTTTTTTTTTTAAATTTCAATTTATTTTTTTCCTGGGGGAAATTCATAAAAAACCACTGAATTATGTAAAGGCCTCCTGGAAATGTTTAACTACAAATCATAAAACCCAAAATAGAAAAAAAAAAAGGGGGGGAAAAAACCCCTCCAACAAAATATGAAGCATGTGCTGGGATTCAGGTGTGATTTTCTTTCTTTAGAAACATTAAAATGTTGCTGGCACGTGCGTGCACAAATCATAGGTAAATTGCTGTTAATAATGAAATGGTCTGCAAAAGTACAATGGTTCCAGTAAATGTCAGAACACATCTGCTCTAATTAAAAATTAACCGTATCATTAAAGTTATATTACTAGTTAATTTCTGAAAATGTTTAATTATTAGAGAGTTATCCTTCCAGCTTCCAGGGAAGAATTAGAAATATTGCACTTCTGTGTTGAAATCTTCCTCTGCCAAACACTTTAAAGTTTTAAGAGGCATATATTTTAAGGTATTTGGGAGATAGAAGGGCTTTGATTACTACACTATAAAGTCAATGAACCTTGTGTCATGGCAGATTTTACCCACCCTTTGGAAGTGTCTCGAAACAGATTCGTTTTTCTCCCACTTTCTAAGGGAGCTGAGACTAAGGGAAAGATGCCACTTGTGACAGCAGCAAATCTGGCCCAGAGCCTTTCTCGAGGGGAGCCTTGTCTTTGGCTTCATCCTCCTCCATATCGTGTGTCAGCTCTGGCACCAGCTCAGTGTGACAAGCAACTTTTCAGTTCGAAATTATTAACACAGCCAGACTAACCTGAATTTAGCCTTATTACCTGATCTCAAATGCTTTCAGATTTAAATTTCAGTTTGTTAAAACCGCCTGTAGTTTAACTTGAGTGATTCTCAAATCTGCAAGGGCCAAAGCCAGAAGCATTAGAGGCAAGAACTTATGGATATCTCTGTGAGCTTTGCTGAATGATTTCCCATGAACATTCCTCTCATAGCTCTCCAATCCACAACATGGGATTTTTTTTCCAAAAGAGTTGCATATCACCAGATGCAATATGACCATTGTTTAGAGTCAGAACAACCTTAATCCAAGTCAATCAAGCCCTTTTACAGCCAGTCAGGTATTATAATAAAATTTTACTTGGCTATCTGTACAAATACGTTCAAGCAGTTAATTGCCTAATTTAATGCACAGAGTAAACAGACATTACTCGCAACTGACAGCACCAGGTGGACTGAACATTTCTCATTCAAACCAGACATACAGCATGAAGCTGAAATTCAGAAAAAACATAAGAGCAGAGATAGTGCAGAGGAAAAAATGTATCTTAATTATGGGGTGTCCACTTTCTGTAACAGATTGTCCTCCTAATTCACCCCATCTTAATCAACCTGCCAAATTGCTTGGGAAAAAAAAACAGCAGCTGCACACCCAGAGCTCTGCTTATCAGGCATACAGGTGTCCTTGTTTGCATGTTGCAGTTATCCTGTGGTTCACTCTGGTGTCAGGGTTTGCACTGGAGGAATATAAAAAATCCTCACTGCCCAGAAAGAAAATGTCCTGTGTGCTGTCAAGAATGACTGCAGCCTCAGGTCAAAAGAATAGAGGTTGTTTTAAACAGCATCCAATCCAGTTATGCAGCTGGTACTGTACTGGCTGGGATGTTGCATTTTGAGGTACAGTGGAAATAGAAAATCAGATCCTATGGTTTTGTGAGGAGGAGAAGGTAACAGCCCCTTCTGAGCATCCCCAAAACATGCAGGGAGACTGAGATGTGCATGTTAGTATGGGGCATCAGCGAAATTGTAACCATGGGTAAGATCACAGGGATAATTCTCAGCTAAGCAAAGAGCAGTAACTATTTACTACAAAGCCTGCAGAAACAGATACTACCTGGAAATAGAGAAAAACCATCATGAGCTGAAAGATTTTTACACACTCAGAACTCAACTTAGTCCAACCCACAGAAATAGCTCAGCAAATGTTTAAATTCAAGGATGACAGTTGGACTACTTCCATAAAACTCGTACATCTGTTAGAGAGGGGAAAAAAGTGTTGGTTAACTTGAGATAACAAACCTAGATTTGCATGAGCTCTCCTAGAAAACAAGATTACCTCAAGATCAGAGAGTTAAACAGGTCATCCTCTGAAATGCAGCTGGAAAAGAAACTTTCATTTGGTCTTGCTAAAAGTGAATAGCATGTTTTACCAGAGTTCCTATGAAGATGTTGTAGTTTAGGATACATTAGAGGTGGTTTAATGAAATCCACTCTACTTTATTTGTCCTAGTTAGGTTTTGAAAGACACAGCTTTCTTTACAGCAAATGAAATTATAAGTACTTGAAGAACAAAAAAAATCAATTCATTTTCAGAAATAATTATAATAAAATAAAAAATTCTTACTAAAAAATCGATAACCAGATATTCCTTGAAGTATTACATGCAGCTAAATTAATAGGTTTCTAAGGCATAAAATTAAAGCTTCATGATCTGAGAGTCATTCACACGTTCGACAGACATTTCTAATTTCATGGAGATAAATATGAGTTTAGAAGAAAAAGTCTCTTCTATTTTCAAGTTAATAATCAATAAAACTTCCATTAGAAGTTTCTCTGGTACTTGGGTCCACCTTTTCAGAACTTAGCTGAGCACTCTGGTGGAGGAAGTGAGATGCATGGGCACTTTCTGGACAATCTTGAGTAGGAAACACAGGTGACATGGGAGTGAATTAAAAAGCTTTAGTAAAGATCCCCTTGGAGAACACAGGTTTGCCACATGGCAGAAACTGAGGGTTTAAAATGGGTACAGGAAACAGAATTATGCTGGGAGAACAAAGCCCCTTCACGAAGTAACATGCTTCTAAAACTTAAAAAAGAAGCAGACTTTGATTTCAACAGAAAATTGAAGGGAACGTGAAGGGAAAAGAAGGGCAGGCCAACAATTTTGAATGGATTTTTCAAATATTTTGGAGACTAACAGAGGAAAAAAATCTAAATGGCTTGATTTGTACAAAGCAGACATCCTGGAAAAATGTAATCCTTCATCTAGATGAGGACTTCTGATCTAAACTCAGAGTATTTAAGTTTGTACAGCAGAGCAGAGAATGAGGTCAGCTTGGCATGCTCAGTAGCAATCTGTCTCGTAGGCAGACACTGCAGTTTGGAGAAAGCTATTCTGAACCTACTTTAGCTCAAAACCCAACTTTAATCCCCTTGTTTCTTAGACAAGACCCAAACTGTCTCATTTCCCTTCTAATCCAACCCCCAGAGCCGTTCAGCCAGCACAAGGAGTGCTAGGAGAAGGCTGATTTGCATTCAGGTTTTCCTGCATACCTGCCAGCGTGGTTATGGAACATTCACATGCGCGCACACACATGTACAGACACCCACTGTTTATCCACAGGCATATGGACCCCGTGTCTGTGCAGCTGTGCACACACACACACATCTCTCAGGAGTACTGCATGTGCTTAAAAATGCCTGTGCAGTTTGGCTTTTCAGCTCCTTAGCTACCCTGAAAGCTGTTTTTTCCTTATTTGAAATTTTATTTGGGGTGTAAGTCCACTATAAAAAGTGAAGTGTTACTATAAAGCGATCATTTGGGAATTTTTCTCTGTGTTTTCCTGATTTTTTCTTTGTATTATCTGATTAACTTGCAATTTTACTTGACCTGAAATTAAATATTTGCCTAACTCTGAAAATAAAAAAAAAATTTAAAAATCCTATTTTAAAATCAAATTTCATAATATATTTTGTACATTTTCTTCACAAGTTCAGTGACTTGCTGGAAATCACCAGCCTAAAAGGGGTCCTATATCAGGCCAAAACTAGAGCATACATGGTATCTGTCATGGTTGATAGCTAAAGGTTGGGTTCCAGAGGTTGAATATTGCTTGGCATGCCCTTGGTGGGAAGGAAGAAGCAAAAAGAAGCAGCAGAAATATTCTATTCTATTTGTTCAGTTCATACAGAATTTGCATTTCCAGACTGGAAACTATGGAGAAAAAGATTGGTTTTACTGACTATATGATTTAACTGTAGGCAATACAAATTAAACAGAGCAAAATACTTTGAAGATTTTTTTCAGTTTTTTCTTTGGGGCAAAATGCTGCTTGAACAGAACCAATGTGTTAAAGATGGCTTCCATCCTTTCTGAGTGCATAGCCAAGCCCACAGATCCTTTCCCCTCATGTGCTGGGATAAACTTAAGAGAAAATGTAAGTACCTTTCTAGTTAAAACCACTCTGTCCTCTGCAAAGATACATTTATTTTAACAAAGGCTTCTTTCAGTAATATAAATAATGATAAAAATAATGGAGTTGCCAATGTTGACTTGGTTCAATATCTGGGACAAGTATCCCCTCAGGTAAAGCCGGTAAGCCTTCTGAAGTCAGCTATTACATTATTAATCCTATCACTCCTGAAATCCTTTATTCCATTTATTACCTGTGTCAGCGTGCAGCCCACCTTCACACCTCAAACTGGTGATCCAGCATCAGGCATTTCTTAATGGTGTTTAAGTGCAAGGGATTTAGTTTGCTTTACTTAGCCTGTCAGAGTCTTCTACACGATTTCCTATCCTCAGCTGCTGAAAACCCTTCCATATGGCTTGGAGAATAAACTGTTATCTTTGTACTTCCCAATATGCCACTTGAGAATATCTTGGTTTAAAGTTGTAGCTTCTAAAGAAGTTTTTTTGTTGGTTTTTTTTTTTTTAAGAAGGTTGACTTTATATAAAATCTCTCTTTTTCTGGGGTGACATCCCCCCTTGCCATGCTGAGGATATAGCACCAAACTGAGAAAGAACATGGCCTGAGAAACGGTGATTTCTTTCCAAATTTTCTATCGAGTTTTCTTTTTCTGATACAGGCCTAGGGACATTTCCTTTCTGAACCTTAAGGCAAACAGGTGTTTTGCATTGAGCATGAGTTTGGGTAGGGCTCTGTGACTCTTTCTAGCTAGTAATTAACAGGAACAAATCCATTCCTTTAGGGGAAGATTTAATAGGTGAGCCACTCTATGGAGCATCTGCTCCCAGTCTCATGACAGAAAACAGGCTGAGAGAATTGGGTTTGCTCATCCTAGAAAAGAAAAGGCTTAGGAATGGCCTAATTGTGGCCTTCCAGCATCTTAAGGAAGCCCACAAGAAAGATGGAGAGAGACTATTTCCAAGAGCATGGAGTGACAGGACAAGGGGGAATGGCTTCAAACTGACAGAGAGTAGGTTTGCAGGTTTAGATTAGAGATTAAGAAAAAATACCGTGAAGGTGGTGAGGCCCTGGCACAGGCTGCCCAGAGAAGTTGTGGATGCCCCATCCCTGGAAGTGTTCAAGGCCAGGTCAGATGGGCTTCTGAGAAACCTGGTCTAGTGGCCTATGGCAGGGGGCTCAGAAGGAGATGATCTTCAGGGTCCCTTCCAACCCAAACCATTCTATGATTCTGTGAAACATTGCTCGATTCCCCTCCATGCAGCTCTGTTCCTGAGAGAAAGGACAAGTGTTCCAGGCCAGCAAGGTTATCCGTAATCTCCTTCCTTGTGATAACACTGATGGATCACCACCCAACGGTTATGGTGGGGTTCATGACAGAGTTGTTATGACAGGGAATCACTGTGAGCAGAAGCAGCCACGAGTGCATCCACTGTCTTCCTTTGTTCTGCTTAACTCCAGGCTCACCACAGGACATATTTTAGAAACCGTACTTCAAGGGAATCACAAACGGGTGGCAAATGACAGTAATTATTTTGTGGTAATCATTAAATTCTTAGTCATAAAGGAAGTGGTGAGACAATGAGATGTTTTAAAAGAAAGTATGTGGATGCACAGTCCTGTGAAACTTGCGGAAAGGAATGTTCAGCCAAAAAACCAGTATTTGGTTTCATAAATTCATGTATGATTTGCAGGCAAAACTGCTGCTCCCTAAATGTTCAAGAACAGAATATCTACAGACAATGCCAACAGGGACTGTGCTTATAGTGGTAATTTTTTTGCAGAAAGTTAGTAGCCCTAATATGCCTCCTGTGCAGGTTTGAAGCAGAGGATAAGTTTGGTTAAAATGAGACTTTCTCAAATCTGTTGCAGTGGCAAAGACAATGAAATTAAAGCGGGCTTGCAAGTGTTTCACTTGGCACTCAGGGTGGAATATTTTATTACAATTCCAATTATGTTTCAAGGTTTAAAAGACTGTTAAAATATGCTAATTGAGATGTTCAGGATGACAAAAGTTTCAATTGTGAAATCTCCTCTTTCTTTGAAAACTACTTAGACTAAAGCAATATTTAGTTTCTCCTGATGTGGCTTTAGCTAGTTAATATCAAATGCTAAATTAAACGTCAATAATCCTTAAGGAGCCTATCTTAGTCACACTTTTTTAATCAAGGTTTCCAATGTGATCTTAAGGTCCATTTGCTCCCAGAATATAATGAGAATTGTACAAATCTCATGCATTGCCAGGCAGAGCTCAACACCAGGGTTTCATTTATGCTTATTTAAGCTACATTTTAAACGTTTCATATGAAAGTTTTGATTCCAACAAAAGCTATAGAAGAAATAAGGGACTGCAAGCCAATGGATTTTCAGTTGTAGCTTTCAGAAAAACATAGAAAGAAAGCCTCATGAAAAACATCTCGCAAGCTAAAAAGCAATCACCAGGGCATATTTTAAAATATTTTCTATAAAAATGGCAGAAAGGTAAATGCAGGGTTTTTTATGGAAAATTGAAATCAATTAATGATCAATGTTTTAAGCAGAATATCCCTATCGGATGATGATTCATTAGTGTTATCTCAGAGAAAGAGGTTATTGATAATTTGATACCTCATATCCACTATCCTAATCATTATTGTCAGAAAGTCTATTAAAGATCATAGGTCATGGATCTAAAATTAAGTATGCCACAAAAAAAAAATATTGAGCAAGAGAAAAGGACAGACATTCTTATAGATTAGGAATCACACTGAAATGCATTGTATCAATTAATTTTGCTAAATTATCATTTGATAAAATAAAGCTACAGTCTTCAGTGAAACATTTCTCATTTAAAATGAACTGGAGGTGGAAGTTGGAATATTAAAACTCCCACAACTCTGACTGGTTTTTTTATCCTGCTGCACATGGATCTGCCTTCAAAATGTATTTCTAATACAGAGTGTGCTGGAGTACTCAACAAAGTAATAAGATACACTGCTGGGCTTTTTTTCTCTTTTGCTCTTGAAGCATTCTAGTTTTTGGACAACTCCACTCATTTTTCTCAATATTCTGCTAAATGAGAAGTTGAGAAGTGCCCGGCTCCCAGTGCTCAAATACCTTGCTTAATCCAACACACCATAAACTAGGTTAAAGCAAAACTAAAAATAAAGTATTACCATTTTCTTTTAAACAAAATGAAACATAGAAACAATACAAGTATGATGTCTTTAGGTGTCTCTTAAGGCCGAGATGGTGAAGAAAAGAAAATCATGCTTAATTCTGGTCTAAAACAGAGATCACCCTCTTCATCTTTATATTCCAGCCATTAACCTGTATCACTTAAAAAGCCCCCTTAGAATGAGACTCAAACTCACACTATGTCATTCTTCACAAACTGAACTCACAGAGGACGTTTTCTACCAGTGCTTCTATGACAGCTTTTTCCCTGGGACTGCCCATGGATTCCTTTTGGCTCCAACTCTCCTCTTATCCCTCCTCTCCACTGTTCCCTGTTTCCTGATTTCTAACATTCAGAAAGATCTGAGCCCTCCTCTCATTCACCAGTGGCTGACTCTTTTGGAAAAGCCTGGATGATGCCTGTCCAGAGAGAACAAGGAAATGGACCCTAAGCCAGGCTTGGCCAGGCTGTGACCAGTGTGCCCCTTCTGAGGCTGAGGGACCGGCTGAAGAGGTGACACGGCATCAACCTGGAATTTTCACATGACAGCCCCGAGCTTCTACATAAGCACATACAGATTACAGATGTCACACAGGCTCATGGCTGGCATTAAAGACAGCAGCTGCTGTCTGAGTGCAGGCATGAACTAACTCAGTCTTTGAAGGGAACTGTGACAACTTTCAACCAGAGAAGAGGCTTAACCACAAAAATTCAAACAAGATCTAGTGTATTCCAGCATGCAGCGCTGTCCAAAGTATGTCATAGCTCTCTGGTTTTCTGTCTGGGGAGAGGAAATAGCCCAAGTGCCCAAAAGCCAGCAGCAAAGGTGGTGGGAGTTGTGGGTGCAGAAGCAGACGAGACACAGAGAGATTCAAGCACGTGCTGAAGAAAGAGCTGGAGAAGTTGAAGTAATGGGAAAACCAGCATTTTCCCTTTTAGTAAATAGTGATGAAACCAAACCTAGGTGACTGGATTCACATCTAGGGGCTGATGTGACATCTCCAGCTTGGGTGACTCTGTACCGGAGTCATCAAATGCCATTGTTTGGGTGACTGTCGCTATCACCTGTTTGGCTAAGGAGCTACAGGCTATGACATGAGGACATTTCCATTTGAGTCCCACAGAGTCAGTTTTGCAGAGGTCTGGGTGCTACCAGGCAGTGGTGACAGGAGCTGAACTCCACAGACACTGTGGATTTGGGGGCTGTTACAAACCCACAGGGCGGAGTGTTCAGCTGAGGCTGGAGCTACGTGTGTAAATCATGCAACGTGGAACAGCTTTTTTCCCCTACTAATGTGGTTTAGAAGCACTTTTGAAACTAGGCTATGGTCTCTGCTGTTTCCTCCCACAAAGGTTTATGTTCTTCAACAGGATGGTTGCCTCCAGCACCGAGTAAGGAATGCCAACTGTGATTAAAGGCTTCGAAAAAACAATACATTTAATGGCTTATTCAGGTTGACAAGTGTTGTCCTACCTTGGGAATGTCTATGAGCCTAATAGGTGTAGCTTTCCATTTGGATTTCCTTGCTGCGTCATTTGATATTAGCTTTCTTTTTACAAGTTTTTGAGACCTGTGTTTAAGATATGCACTTGGTAATCTTGTACTGAAATCATAATAAAATGTCACACTAATTTATTCACTGGGAATATTTTGCCAGCTTCTTGTATTAATTCCCCTCAAGGCTAATTTAGATGCTTGTTGTCTGTGTATTCCACATCTGTCTGTATTAATAACTGTGCAAGTGTCTGAACAAATTAAGACATTTTACAGCATTTAAACATCCCAAAGATCTTACATGTTCTGTGAAAGTGGAGAGGTTGCACTGTAATTTATGGACATTTTCCCATTAATCTCCGAATTGTTTTGGCAGCTACTGCCTAGAAGCAGCAGCTACCTGGCAAGGACAGAATATCTGTCAGACCATGAAGGGTGCCTGCATTCACTGGAGAGATAAATGGGAACACTGAAATAGAGTTAAGCCCAGAGAAGGAAGCTCATCCTCAGACAGACTTGCCAAGCCTGTTTCATAATAGCTTATAGCTTTCATTGTGGCTTAGCGAATGCTGTTAAGTATTCTGTCAAAGTAAACTTACTTTTCCAGACAAGTAGCTCTGCAAAGCCCTAAGGTACCACTGCTAATACTTGAACTTGTTTACTGAAGGGTTTTTTTGACTAATACATACAAGTACTGTAATAAAAAGTCCAAGAACTCTTAAAATGTGTTTTCTAATCCAAAACATCTAGGAAGGTTTTTAATTTTCACCTTTTCTGTCCAGCTGTAATGGAAAGACAGATTATTTCTTAACGTCTGTCATTTATAAAGAAGCATTTTTGCTTCTTTATAAATGCTTCTTTTCCATGTAGTTTGAGGGCAGAAAAGTATGGGTCTTTCAAGTTCCTATGGATGAGATAATGTTACCCTATAGAATCTTAATTCATACTCATCCCTGGGGACACATATCATGGAAGGGCTTTCTGCAAGTTAGACTACAACTTTTTCAATGCCTAGAATACATGATTATGGTGTTTAAGCACCTTTGAGAAGAAAAACCAAAAATCAACCTGAGAAGACTGTATTAAAGATATAATTTCAGATTTTGTGTGCCTAGTTGCTTAAAATATTCTCTTAGGTTCTTACCTAGTCACTTAAAGTATGTTCTATTGGTTAACTAACTCCTGTTCAAGCCAGAAGATCCAATCAATCTTATAAGATAATTAGGAAAAAGTAATTGCTTGAAATAAAGAAGCTTAAAACTTAAAGGAATTTTAAGAAATATTTTCTTACAGGGAAAGGGGAATAGTGAATATAGAAACCATGACTGTTTAAAGCTGTGTATTGTAGCTTTTCTCTTTTTTTAAAACAAATTATTAAAATTTGACATTAAATAAGGAAACCTTCCAACTCTATTTTACTTTTGCTGAGAACTGACTTAAGAACATTCAGTTACAGTTCAACAGAAGACAATATAACACCTGCAAAGCTTCGAGATGCCTTGTACCATGCTGCATAGATTTATTTAGTCCTAATTGGAACTAAGGAACCAGGTTTTCTGTTGTTTTTTGCTAATCATATCCTAATGATTTATAACCAAGTGAAAATAAGACCACAGGCTCTCCATAGGAGCCTTTGCCGCTGCCCAAATTTACAGTGATATTTTCCCAATCACAGTTCTCTAGGCTCTAAATGCTATATAATGCACTGAGAACAGCTGCTTTAAGAGACTCCTTTCCATACTCATGTATTTACAATCCATATGCTTAAATGGATTTCACTTAACAACTGTATTAATGGACTTAGTTACTAAACATTTGTGGATCATGTAACTGTTATGTCATTATATGCTAAATGAAGCTTAGTTGTAAGCCTCAGATCTTTAATCCAAGATCAACTCTTCCAGCTCCACAGAGGTGTTATTTGCATTATTTTCCATTTGGATCAGCCTGTGATCTGACTACAGAGTTAACAAGCCTTTGCCCTTAATTATTCTCCCTCCTCGCTTCCAAGAGATTTTTGGATGCTTTTTTCAGTCACCACAAGACAGTGAAAATTTTGTTTCTTATTGCACCAGCAACATCTACTAATAGGCAGGCCCACTATTGCCTTTTCCCTAACACAAATTTGCAACAGTGGCCTTTTGAACTGATGAAAAGGCAGAGAAGGAACTAATTGACCTAAGAGATCTCTTTCACCTCTAATTTCCATGGGAAAAAAAAAAACAAAAGTTCACTGACCTCATTTGCAATGTTTGCTGTCAAATAATGATCCTGTTATGAGGTTACTGAAGAAAACACTGAGATGCATTGCAATTCTGCTTAGAAAGGTATGCAATAAGCTCTTTGCAAGTTCTCTAGAACTGCACATGTATGGAAGTATTTGTATTTAAACTGTTCATTCAAGAGGGCTCTATGAACATACTGAGCACTTTGAAAGCCATTACAAAAACCTCTCTCATTATGTACCATGTAGAAACCTCAGACCTACCAAAATTAAGCCCATGCTTTTTCCCAAAGTCATCATAAACAAAAGTATAGAATACCACTGAAACTTACTTTAGTCAATGTTTTGGGGATTAAAAAGGAAAAAAAAAAAATAAGAGCCCTATATGGATTAAACAATGGTCCTTAAAAGAAAAATAAAAAAGCAATCATTGAATTGCATCCCATGAGAGGAAATTGGGCCAAAATTGATCTGGATAGCCAAATTTATCATTACATGAAGTGAATGTACAATGAAATTTGATTAGAGCAAGCGTGCCATCATTCCCTTTTGCAAGATTGAGCACAGAACAGCACAGCCTTGATGAAAAGAATCGATAGCATTGAAAGCGAAATTGGAGGGCTGTCAAATCATCTTAATTCATATTTTCTGAATGAGTGCAGTGAGATTGCTTGATGCACATGCTAATAACCAAATTAGTGCGCTTTTGACTCAGTGCAGAGTCAAGCCTCTATAAAACTTAAATAATATTGCTAAAAGGAAGGGAAAAAACCTCAAACCCACGTGAAGCAGAGATACCACAAAATACGTTTCACTTTGAAATTTTAATTAACAGAGCTGCATTTCTCTCAGTTTCGTAGACATTAGGATATGCAAACTGCAACTTCACATCTGTTAATAGACATGTTGACTAGCAATCTTTCTTCTCCCATGACTGGAAGGATAATCTATTCAACAGGCACACACACACACACATATGCACAACACACATAGCAAGAATCGACCTGTGAGTCTCTTTGAAATCCATCACTCAGAAGTGCATAGTTCAGAATTTCTTTGAGGTATTTCTCATGAAATTTCCTCAGAAAAGTTTGAGGGTGTTTTCAAGGTCAGCTGAAGCCATCCTAAAACTGCATTGCTTTCAAATCCTGCCTCCCCACATCCCCCTCACATTTCCTCTCAACCTCCTTCATGCACAGCAAGGCAGCTGTTGATGTGGCCAGGAAGTGTGGAGACAAGGAGGCAAGGTGACAAGGTGGTAAAGGTTGTGTGGCTGCATGTCACCTACCACACCTAGGGAAAAATTCAAGACACACTCATAAATCTACAGATTCTTCAGCAGCAACCTGAGCTCTGTTTTGATTATATTTGTATTTGTAACATCCTTCTGGTGCCTCCCCTAGCAGATGCTTCTCTTCACACCCTGTGCATGCAGGACCCTCTGGAAGATCAGCCTGGGGAATCTCAGAAGAGCAGAGTCTCAGCAGCTACAGATTAATGGTGTTCAAACCTCTCTCTGATATTCTTAAAGGCATATTTGAAATTATATGTTTCTCTTTCCAGCTTTGAGTAGTGCTATATTTTCGCAAGTACAAGCTTTGAGAAACATATTCTTTAAGTATAAAAAAAGAATCTGTGGTTGCAGCACAGAGGAGTCAGGGCAAAACCTGAGAAAGAGCATCTCAGCAGGGAGTCTCTGCATCTCTACTTGCCTTAGAACATCAGAACTGTCATCCAGTACCAACACTGCATTATCCCCCACCCTCAAACAAACAAATAAATCACACTGTTACAAGGGCACAGCAGTAAAGGGAGATTTTTAGGTCCTCTGCTTATATAATTAGTAAAAATGTTGCGGATAAACTAATGGTTGAGGATAATGACATAATACTAAACTCTAATTTGGGACTTTCATAACAGGTGGATCCAGGAATAAGATGGATTGAGCAATGTCATGCTCTATGCTCAAGCCAGATTTGAAGAATATGAGGCTAAAAGTAATTTTATTACTTTATCATAGATAGCTAATACAGAAAAAACTCATATTGCACTTAGTAAGTAGATTCAAAACAGGAGACATTTTATAGTCCATAAGACAGCAAAAGGACCTTTTATGTACAGTTGCAGAAGACAACAAGGACTCTCAATTCTCCTCTTTGAAAAATTACTGGTGGGTTATATTCAAATCTAAGATCTTTAACTGCACGTGTTTTGTATTTTTTGCTATTTCTTTTACTGTTTTTTTTTTTTAATCTGAGCTTGAGGAAAACATACTGATGGACTTACACAATACCTCTTAATTAGGACATTGACTCTTGTAGAATTTTAAAAAAAGAAAAAAAATCCTATCTGTTAATTCTACCCATATGACAGAGGAGTAAGGTAAGAGAACTAAGCACAATAACAATATAGTACAGGTGGACAAGACATAGATTTCTCGTGCTGAATCCAGTAAATGGACAGATTATATTGAAAGTTATGGGACACTTTTGCTGCACTGCAAACCTGGAAAGATATAAAAAAACATATGGAGCACCTTCAGCTTTAACATTTGGATTTGGCCACAAGCATGATGTCCTTGATGGTTATTGTGAGCCAGGCACTAGTTTTTTAATCTGTGGTTCCTCTTTAATAAAAGATTGCTGAGAATGGTTAATAACATGGAACATTAGCTTAAAAGTTTGTCAGCTGACTGAACACGGTGTTTGGATTCCTAGGCTGTCAGGAAGTAAAGCAGCGTATTTATTATTTATTTTAAAATAAGACATGGAAGCAAGCAGCCTAACATTTGTTGCATTTAAAATACATCAGTGCACTTGTGACCCGTTCAGCTGCCTCCACGTGGGCGTCTAGTGAGAATACCAACTTGTCAGCTATCACGAGTTCAGGATGCACTTTGTACTCGTTTTCGTACGTACAGGAAAATTATCCCGTGTAGCATTAGGCACTTGCATTCCCACTCATACAATTCCTTTCATAATTACGTTATCAAATGGTGGTGATAATATATAAACCTGCACCACAACAAGTTCTGCATTGCACTTGGCAGTTTGCACAGAAGCAGATATTTCTTTGTCTCACTGCTTGGTGCCAATGCAGCGCAAATTGCTCCTCCAAAGACTCGGGGCGATGGGACTAAGTGTGAGCTATTAATGACCACCATTAATACAGATTCTGTGAGTATATAAGAAGGTTTTACCCAGCTCCCAAATTACTATCTGGGGTTTCTCTGTCTTCTCATGGATGAGCCGATTTGGTCCAGAATTTATACAGATTAGCTAGGAAAAAAATTTTTATACCACAATGAGAAAAAAGCAAAACAAACCAAAACCCAGCATCATTCTAAAAGTTCCTTGGGTAAAGATCTTTGGAAACTGAATTGTCCCAGAGGATCAGACCTTAAACCTGCTAGAAAGTTCATGTGACAAGAAAAGAATACCTTTCCTGCCAGTCATATCAAATATACTTGGTGAGCTATTTAAAATACAGCATCACTACTTGGATACTCTGGTTACTGAAGAACTATGGACACTACTCTTACAAAACAGCTGAGCTCCCTATATCACAATTTCAAGTGTAACAGTTTATCATGATCATTAACTGACATCTGTTAGGCTCCTGGGCCACTTATTAAGATGATTTTTGATTTAATGTGTCTGTAATCCGTAGAAGAACCTTTTTTTACCATAAAGTTGTACAAGTATTTAGACATATGAGCAGATAACTTTTAACTACAATGGTGTTCTTTTGCTCCCTTAAGCTCAGTTAGAAATTACTTTTGCCAGTATTGTCATTAATTGCATTAGACCCATGAAGTCATTCGGTGTCTTCATTAATTTAATTATAAAGTACTTCTCTAAACACCAGTTTTAGAGCATTTCTCAATGAAAGTGACGGGTAGAGCAATTTCTTTTGTACAAAGTCAAATTTTAACCTCGCGGTCAAACCTTTTTACTGTATCAAACAGATCAGTGCTTGCATCTCCTGCAAAAGCTGAAATGAAGGGCTGCCTTTCAGTAACCACGGATAGCACAGAGGAGATGCACCCTAATTATACAGATGTTTCAGGCTGATACTGGTGCCTGCAGAAGCAGTAATGTTCACAGTACAGGTCTCAAGACATACACAAGGTAATAATATCCAAACTTGCATATCGGCAACGGCAAACAGAAATGTTTCCTCTCACTGGCTCGTGAGATGTAGCTTGGGCTCAGTAAAAGGGAAATCACTGAAAGACTGAAAATCAACAGACACAAGTAACAGAGGTTGCAGAACCCCCATCCAATTCAGAGGTATTTGGCTGTTCTGCTGACGAGTCAGAAATAGAAATACTACAAATTTTTGCAAGCTCACTGTGTTCTCATCCACAGGCAAAACAAGCTACTCTGGAAAAGTAACTTCAGGCTGCAGTTATTTACACAGAGCATTGTTAGAGCCTTAAGGAAAAGGTTCATTTTCTGCAGTAGCTTGAAAGGAATCTCACTGAAGCCTGCAGTGATTTGCAGCACACTGTGTTCTATGATGGCAGAAGTGCAGCTTCATCTCATGGCCTCGTGTTTGCAATTTTATACTTTTTCTGTGGTTGTGGTACAAACCATGCTTGTGCTTACATAGCTTCAGCAATGCCCACAGTGCTCTGATTAATGTTCTTTTTTTCCTGAAGAGCTGGAGTGACTCAGTCCAGTTTGACTAGCTGTGGTGATAACCTTCCATGATACTATGCCTGACTGAAGCAGCAATCCCTCTCTGAGGATGGAAGAAATTGTTTCATTTGAGTTCTGATACCTGATAATTTCTTCTACTGTACTTTCAAACTTACACATGACAACTGATTATTTTAAAGCAGCTACCTATTATTTTGTTAGTTTGCAGTTTTTGTAGTCACTTAACCAGTTCTGCTATACAGACAAAACTGTTGACATTCAACTACATTTTTCCTAACCCCGCCCAAAAGTTCTGAGCTGGGAACAAGGCTCTGCCTTGCACATCAGTGTGGAGAATCATATCAAACTCATACCTGTGTTCAGTTGTAGAGTCTTTTCTTCTCTTATAAAACTCATTAATTCTGAGCATAGAATTTAAAAAAAAGTATTTGTTCACAAAGTTACATCATGGACCTTAGGCTTACTCAAGGTTTAGAAAAGTATGCAGAGAAGTCCAGGCTAAGAAGAAACATCCTCATTACCAGTCAAGACCACACAGACAGGAAATGAGTACTCAGAACATTTAATGACAGAGAAGCAGGAAGGGCAGAGTATGGCAGCAGCTACAGGCACAGCAAAATCAATTCCTAGATCAGGATTTCTGATTCTCTCTTCCTTACAGAGCATCCAAGCAGCACTTTCAGTTATCCAGAGCCAGTAACAGACTCTAGTGCACACTGTGTTTAAGCAACTGGAGTTTGTAGTCCTAAGGGTCAGGCAAAAACTAAATTCAGGACTCTGAATTTTAGGAAAGCAAACTTCCAGCTCTTCAAGGAGTTAGTACGATCCCCTGGGAAACATCCTTCAGGGACAAGGGAGCAGAACAGAGCTGGCACAACTTTAAGGCATTTTCTATAGAGTGCAAGACCTCTCAATCCCCTGGTGTAAGAAATCAGGAAGGGAAGACAAGAGACCAGTACGGATGAGTCAAAACCTGCTGGTCAAACTGAAGGGCAAAAGGGAAGTGCACAGGCAGTGGAAGCAGGAACATCATAGAACAAGTGCAGGGGCGCAGCCCAAGTTATGTAAGGATGGGATCAGGAAAGCCAAAGTATGGATGGAGCTGAACTTGCAATAGATGCAAAGAATAATAAAAAGGGTTTCTACAGGTGTGTGAGCCAGAAAGGGAAGGTCAGAGAAGCTGTACTCAGATGAGGAAGGCTGGCAAACTGGTAAATACAGATGAGGAGGAAACTGAGTTACTCAACTACTTTTTTCCCCTCAATCTTCACTGTCAACCTCTATTTAAAAAATCCCATTCAGGTGAAGTCCCCATTGACTAGAAAAAGGAAAATATTTTACCTATTTTAGAAAAGGGTTAAAAAGCAGGACTCTTGGAACTACTGACTTTTCAGCCTTATCTCTATGCCAAAGATCATGGAACAGATCCTCCTAGAAGCTGTGCTGAGGCACATGGAGGACAGGGAAGTGATTCAAAACAGCCAGCACAGTTTTACCAAGGCCAAGTCCCACCTGACCAATTTTAGACATTCTATGATGTCTACCTCAGTGGACAAGGGAAGAGCTATGGATGTCATCTATCTGAACTTCAATAAAGTCTTTGACATGGTCCTCCACAACACCTAAATAGGAGGGATATGGATTTTATGGATGAAGTGTTTGGTGGATGAGGAATTGGTTAGATGGCTGCATACAGACAGTAGTGATCAATGGCTCAATGTCCAGCTGGAAATGGGTAACAAGTGGTGACCCTCAGAGGTCCAAACTGGGACCAGTACACTTTAATATCTTTATCAGAGACATAGACAGTGGGATGAAGCGCACTCTCAGCAAGTTTGCAGGTGACACGAAGCTGAGCAGCGCAGCTGACATGACAGGGGTGAGATGCCATCCAGAGGGACGTGGAGAAGCTCTAGAAGCGGGCACCCATGGAACCTCGTGACATGCAACAAGGCCAAGTGCAATGTGCTGCCCCTGGGACAGGGCAATCCCAAGCACAAACACAGGCTGGGCAGAGAATGGATTGAGAGAAGTCCTGAGGAAAAAGACCTGGGGTGCTGGCTGACAAGGAGCTCAACATTACTCAGGAATATGTGCTTGCATCCCAGAAAACCAACCATGTCCTGGGATTCATCCAAAGAAGGGTGTCCACCATGTTGTAGGAGGTTGCAATAACAATAAGTCATAATAGTGGTAGGAAACAATTCACAATGGCTGCACTGAAAGTTTTAATATTTCCATAGGATGAGTTGATAATCAAAACCCCATAAATTAAGTATTTATGAAAAAAATACAGAAATGTAGATTTTTGAAAGAGCTGTGGATCAGAGTTTGTTGGCATTTCATTTCCTATTATTTAGCTCTGCCTCAAATCCCTCTTCCCTTCCACCACCTGAAAAAGCTTTAGGAAGTCCCAGTTTTCTGTTCTCACCAAGCCTGTCCACCTATCTGTGCACTGTAACAAGCCTTTTTTAAAAAAATATGGGCTTACCCTGGTAAAATTGTTAATCTAAGTGATTCATGGAATTCTCAACTAGAAAAGATCTCAAGTACGTGCGCAGTTTGCATTTTTTCAGTCAGCATTTTGGATTGTTTTCATTACCACACCTGTCTGATGTCTTGTGAAGCTTTGCTCCATTGGTGGGAGTCACAGGGAGTTTATGTAGGTATTACAGTGACAATATCCAAAGTTAAATGTTCACTTACTTTGTCATTCTAAGAGACTGAAAAGAAACAGAAATTATCCTGATTTTCTTTTGTACTTATTCTTCAGTAGTATGCTCCTGAAATAATACAACTCTTTAAATGAGACCCTTGGTAATGCATACACCCATAAATACCATTATTCTCTGAGGTTCCTTTGCTTCATCAACAGGACACAGAGAACAGTCCAGCCGCTCTTCCTTGGAAATTTTATGAAAGGTTTGAATTACACGAAGTACTCTGGCAAAAGAAAGCTAATTTGAAGCAACTGAAGAAATGGACTTGGCTTTCATAGTCAAGATCTAACTTCATGAATTGAGAGTGCTAAAAATATCATGTTGTGGTTTTCATTTTTGCCATTATTTGAGGTAGATATTATGGAAATCTTGACAGACATTGTAATTTCATTATCTACAGTCTCATGTGTGTGAGCCAGCTGCCTTGCTATTTAGGTTAAGCTTACATAACTGAGAAAGCAGCTACTCACAAATGATAATATTTATTTTCCCTTGTATTTATCATCATAATATTATTTTTCTTTCCTGCCTGCTCTTAACCTCAGTGGTTGCACTTGGGATTTGAAAGTAAGGGATGCATTAGGACAGAGATTGGGTTTATATGTAGTGAGTTTTGGCAATAATAAATTCTTCAGATTAATAATGGTGTGATGCTGCTTCAGTAGATCTTTTCTTTGGCTTTCCTGTTTGAGCCAAGTCAAACTAAGTTTAGACAATCTTAAGAAAAACAAGGGGTCTTCGTCTCCACTAGCACCCTCACCTAGAGCAGTTCATAACTTAATGCTACTGTTAATTGGTGAACATTCTAAAATATGTCAGGACAAGTTTAAATGGGAGGCATTAATTGGGATTTGTCCCATATGGGAGTCATCTTGGGCCTGCATAAACAGAGGGATGAATGAAAAGGCTTCGCTCCCGTTCGAAACGTGACCTCTCTGGGCTTATTTGGGCTCCTGATATAACAGGCACTGAAACAGCGAATTAGCTTGGCACCGTTTCAGACAGCTGGATTAGAGTCAGTGATAAAATGCAGCAGAAGGCACCTCTTGGCACAGGTCCCTGTAACTCATCCCGCCAGCCTGGAAATCCAGTGGAGTAGAGGGGTCCGCCAGGCTGGGGCTGGAGGCTCCTTCCGAGTCCGGAGAAACCAAGCCATTTGTCAAAGCCACATTAACTATACACGCTTCTACTGCAAGCACAGAGCAATAGATCCACCGTAAATCAGCCCCAGCACCGGGCCAAGCTACTGTGAGTTCCTCCCCTGTGAGCAAACACTCTGCCACTCTTTGTGGAAGAGAGAGAGTTTAGCAAAGCTGCATTACAATCCATGGACACGGTAACCGCTCATACTCTTTTACCAAGGAGGTTTCACCAGCTCTGCCTACTTTACACCAGGGAGCATGAATTTTGTATCAATGTGCTTTAAACTGCTTGGGAAATATACTTAACATTTTATGCTCCTGAAGTGATAGGGGTTGCCTGCATGACAGGGAAGTGTTTCAAAACAAAGGGAATACACTTCTTGGGTAAAACACCAGCACGAGATGTCTCTACATCAGATAAGAATAAACAACATCAGTGTTCAGAAGAATGGTTTGGAGTTAAAAGAAAATGTTCAATGGCCACCATCTCTGCTGACTTCACTGTTGTGTGCTACCTCACAGGGAAAAAATTTGAGAGAGTATTTTTTGAACAATGGTTTAAATTTGATTACAGCAAGCCATTCGGCTAAGCAGCAGCTACATGCAGTATCCTTCTGTGTTTTACAAAATTTTTATTAACTTAAAACTTATGAATGTAATTGGAGAAATATGATACCATACCAACACAGTAGGAAGGAGCTTATTCAATGATTCCATATGACTGAGTCTGCTTTGACATTCTCGTGTTCATGTATTCTAATAAACCCCGAGCAGCTTTCTATTCCTGTTTTCTCTTTCGTACCCTTCCCAATCCACACCCTCCTTTGGAAAAGTGACATTGGTACGACAGAATATATTTGCACGTTTTGTGCATACAAATAGCAAGAATGTTGAGGAACGCATTCCTACAGCAAGCAACACGGGTTTTCACCTAACTTTGCTATTATATGGTCCCTGAAATATATGAAGAGATTTAAAACATTCATCTTGGAGTTCAGCTACGGCAGGCTCGCATCGTTTCCCATCCACATTACATTCCTCGTGATGTGAAGGGATTCACGGAGCTTTCTTTTCTGCTCTCATTACAATCTTTGTCACTAGGAATGAAGTATCCAAATTTTAATGCCTCATATATTTTGTCAGCTGCAGTGGTGTGCTATACTACTCTGACCTTTTTGATTGGCTTGCCATTTCAGTTCTCCCTATTTACAGCTTCATTAACCTGTGGGGGAGAGGTGGACTGGCTACCAATCAAGGGACGGTCCACTGAAAAGGTCAGCGTAGTCCAGCGTATTTACAATCCCTCCACCAAACAAGTTTGTGCAAGTTGTAGATGTTGAGTTCCCCATTTGGGACAGCAAAGTTGCAGCAGTAGGAAAAAATGAAGTGACATGAATTCAGCCTGAATTCCAGACATTGAGAAAATGAAAGGAAGCAGAAAAATGCCTCCAACTCGATTTCAGAGAAATACCACATTTGTTAACCCACAGTTCTTAACAGGAAACATTTGATCTCAACTGGATGACACTACCCAGATAAGTGAAATCTACAGTTATTACTATTTTGAATTGGTTTTGAAGTCAACTCTAAGAAACATATCGTCTGTTTAATATAATCCTGGGAAGCAAGAATAAAAACTGAGCAAGCCCTTTTTCACAGAGAGCTTTTTAAACAGGAAATATCTGAAGTTTGCCAACATTCTTTGCTATAGACTTCACTAAACATCATCTTCCATATGAGAAAACATTAGTAATAGTTATGTAATTAGTGCCATTTTAAGATAATTCAAAACTGGTTCATAAAACAAACTTCTGTGTAGACCACAAAGAGATAGGACAAAACTTAGACTAAACATGGACTTTGATAGCAGAGGGCACTGTGCTGTAGGAGGCTCTGTCTTTCAGATAAGAAGAAAAGCTAAACTAATGACCACTTATGATCACTGAGGTTGTTTAGCCATGTTAATCTGACTGATATAGCCAGACTCAAGCTTCTGTAATTACAGGCCTCTCAGAATACCTAATTTTCCCTAAATACAAGTGTTTTGTGGTGGCAGTGGGGCAGAGGGAAAGAGCCTCCTTTGCTAAGTACCTGAGCACTCCTACATGAAGCAGAACAGAAGTTCTGGGGTGAAAACACAAGAAAATAATTTTGCACGCAGAGGTTTGAACTGGTTATGAAGTTACCTGGGAAAGTAAGATACAGTGAAGAAATTTTAAAAAGCAAGATTTCCCCCACAATCATCACAATGAATAAATAATGCCAGGTCCAACTAGTATTTAATCTGTCTTTGTTGTAAGACATTGCTTCTCTCCAGATTTAGAAACAAACATATTCATTAAAGAAGTGGATGAAATAGGGATTAATTCAACTGTTTTGGCCCATAAGGATGCCACTGTGTAAGGTTTGATTTCTCCTATCCATTTTAAACCTTTCACTACACCTTCAGTCACATCAGTTTCCCTCAATCATTACTAGTACATGTCCAGGGGCTGTTGTAATTTGCTTCTTTATCAGTTGTTCTTTATTTAAATTAAAGTAACACTTAGGAAACAACTAAGTACTTGTGCTAACGCTCCAGTTTCTAAGCAAGAGAAAATTTTAAGCTCAAGAAAAAAAGCATAAATAAAATTGAGGTAGCTAAAAATGTCAGAGCAGTAAATTACAAATAAAGCATGAATTAAGCATTTAGTGCATCCTGAAAGGTTATACATGTACTGCACTGCCTTTAGTAGCCACACTTGGAGCATGCACATGTGATCTCATGCACCTGAAGAAGCCTGTGAGAGAATTCAAGTACTTATATTTCTCTTCCTGAGAAATACAATATACACTGAGAATATTAAGGTCCCACCCATTTTGATACTGTTTAATATCCTTCTACGATAGTGATTTTCTCTTTTTCTCAGGGACACCAACCCACCCTTCCATAAGGTATTTTCATATTTGTTGACTGTTAAAGACCACGCATGACGTGCAAGAAGCAGAGCACAAAGGACAGTGAGACTGTCAATGCAAACTATAAATAAACAAAATCTTAGGTTCTACTGACACATCCCTTACACACACACACACACCCCCCAGGATTTGAACAAAAATCCTGTCTTTGCATGACTTCTCTTTGATGTGTTAGTCACACAAAATGGTTTTAAGAAGTGTTATACTAAGTGGTCATTTTCACTTTATTTACCACAAATTAAAACTGCAAAATTAATTAGATCTTATTGCTAATCAGGGGAATCTGCTCCAAAGAAATATTCTGACATATTGGTAACTTGGTAATGTGTTAAATTTCTGTAGCCCAGTAATTTTTCTTGGCTTCCTCTACATAAACATCTAATAGCAAAAACAAAAAGTAAATCAGCACAGTTTTATTGAAGTCTGTGTTGATTTAAGCCATCTGAAGTTCTGGCTCAGTACTGAGATTATTTGTTATTAGAAGTAAAGCATACGTAAAATCTAGGATATTTTATCTTTAGAGGCTTGGCTGGAAATGTTGTTCTTGGGTGCATGAAGAAAACTGAAGACAAACATTTTGAACATGAAAAAAAATTGCTCAGATTTAGTGACCTCTGAAGAAAAAAGCTGATTGATTTAGTCAACTTAAGTCTACACACATGGTTTTATTTGTGTTGCTGCTTATCACATGTGAACTCTTCCATTATAACAAAGACAAACCCTTGCTTAATTAGTTTTTATAATATATTAGCTGACACTATCATAATTAAGATTTCTTTAATTCCCTTGATCATTATCTTCGTTGACTCCTAGAAATGTCTTGGATAGATGAGAAACCCCTGAACCTACCCCGGTGTCCAGACTCCAACTGGTAGTCAGGGGACTCACAAGAAAAGCCCACCCCTAAATAAACAGCCCAAAGCAAATCAAGCAAGCAGGAATTTCGGGTGTTACTAAAGACAAAGAATCAGTAAGTTTGTTCTCATTTATACGTTGCCACCCGTGAGAAAAGGCAGGTCACAGCCTACAGCCCACTGGAGATAGTCCTGTGATCTGAGCTACAGAAGATGAGGTTCGTGTTCGTACATGGATTGGGTACCTGAACACACAGACCTGAACTCGCCTTGCCCAACACAGGTACCTGCAACTCTTTCCTTCTCCATTGTCTTCTTCTCCACATGATCCCTTGGAGATGCCAAGACACAAATAAATGTTAAAGACCTCTGCCAAATCTTTTATGAAATAAACTGCAATGGAGACAGATGTCAGCTCCCGAGGAGAGGAGTGTTTTCCACAGCTTGTGGACATCAGGAAACGTGAGATAGCAGGAGGTACTAAGGTACCTCAGACAGGCAATTATTGGTTCTACTTGTTCCTTCTGATGAAACACTACTTCTACCTGAAGAAGACAGAATTTCTGATCTTTCTGAAGGAATTAAAATAGTTATTATATAACCAGTTATTAGGGATAAAAAGATTTCTTCCTGGCTAATGCAGATGTCTGAGTGAAGTTGTGAAGCATGGGTATCATTAAACCATTATACTGATTTGAAATGAAGCTTCCTTCATGTTTTATGAGCATCCCAAAAGCAAGGCCAGGAACACTCTTCACTCGGTGGTCCATGAATAAATGCAAATGAACACAGACATTCAGGTTTCAAAGTTGGGGAGAGCAGCCTACAGAAACCATTACCATTTAAATGAATTTTTTTTTTCTATACATACATGGACATGAGAGGTTAATTAAAAACGCACTATTAAAGCTGACTTTGTAAGAAGCAGTCATTTTGCCCTTTGAATCAGGCCAGACCTTAAAAGCCATTTCACTTGCTTAACTGTGAAGTGCTCCATCACTAATACTTTTCCAAAACGATAAGGCTTCATTCTGTTTTCAAATGCCTAGATAAATCGCTAACTCTTGCCATACCAAACAGGAATTTTTTTCCTGTTAAGATGAATAAAGTCAAGTTTACTAAAGCTATCAACTGGATATGAGACAAAAATGAGCTTTCAAAGTGAAAAAATCTACTTAAGTTTAGGCAACACCCCCCCATCTCACTTATTAAAAGAAGAAAGGTTTCCTTTAAGTACATCAAAAAGGAGGTAAACCTAAGCCCCTTAAAAATTAGGTACAAAAGGTATACAGAGTGACTGGAGGGATAAAAGGTGGGGTAGATCTCAGATGACATGAAGTGTGCCTACAAAAGCAAGCAGGGTTGTCAACAGAAAGAATTCAAGGAACAAAAATCTTGATGTCCCAAAGCGAGTACCATAAGAGCATTTTACTATGATGAGCTCTAGTCTGGTCCTTCTGGGACCCCTGAAAGGAACCCAGCCCAAATGTTCTAGGATTGCTTTGCAAAGTAAAGTAATTGAGGGCGTGGGGAGGGGTTTTGTTTTCAGGAGAAAGCCTCTGTTGTGAAGTAAAATGCTTTTAAACAGCACCGTACTCTGGATTGCAAATGGAAGAGAAATAGCAGATGTTCATCTCGCTTCCACAATGATGACAGAGTTTGTTTACAGGTTTCTCAAAAAGTCATTGCCACGTTCTTTCAATTGCCATTATGTATATTTAGTTGACACAATGCTTACAGAACGCAATTTAGACATATCTCACTGCAGAATACTAAACTACTGCTTTTCCCCTCGGTGAAGGGTTGCGTGTGACCTGAGCACAGCGGTTCAGTAGGTGAACTTTCGGAGAGGCAGCAGAGGTGGAACGCATTAGTGTCACTTAGAGAAACATCAGACATTTTGGGGTCATTTTCATACAACCCACAGCCAAATAAAATGCTGTGGGAATATTTCTTAAGCGAAACATTTCACCAGTTCATTTCTTGGAAAAGGGTTTTATTTGAGAGAATGAAACATTGCCACCGCTTAAACGGTTTGTCTCTAGGCCAAGGAATGATCTCTGTGCTGAGTGGGCACAGCACTTTACACACTCGATGATTAAATGAGAATGGCAGCGTTTCAACAAAAGCAACGTTAACTGCTTACAGCGAAAGCAGAAGTGGAGATGGTGCTAGAGATCCCTAAAAGATGAAAAGCATTTTGCTCATGCTTCCTCTCCATCGCAGAGATGAATTGAGAGATCACTCAGCCTCTGTATCTTCCCACTTTTATGTTAATTTTTGCCTGCATCTCTTACTGATTTTGCTCTTTCTTGATCTCTCTTTTTATACATATAGCCTGACAAGGGCAGATATTTTTTGGGACGTGCTAGAAGGTAGATTTCCCCAGCATTCAGCTGCCTGAAGCAGCCAAGATATGGTCAGAGACAATTTTTGTGTCAAAGTACCGTAAAAAGTGCATCTCTGAAGGAATTCACTGGGGGATCACATGATAGTTGCAGTTTCTATTGTATTTCTCTTTACATTTGCATGTCCACTTGAACCTGAATAGCAAGTCAAGTTTTAGAGAAACAGGATAACAAATATCTGCATGAAACAGCACAAATGTTGCACATGAAAAGCAGCATAAATATGCATCCCTAGCATTTGCAAAAAAATTCACACGAGCTCTGTGTCACACAAAAGATGGAATGGTGGTCATAACACCCAAAATCATAAGGAAAAAAGAGGGCCATTAACTCCATGCAAAAAGTGCATTTCATTTCATTTTAGAACTTTCTCAGGCTTAAAAAGCAGACACTTTCTGGATAATGCCACACAGATAAATTTTCAGGCTGAGGCTATCCGTGAAACAATAGTGATTGACAAAAAAACTGGGAAGGCAGAAGCCAAGAGAAGAGAAAAATCTCCCCACAGTTATGTCATTCTCCAAGGACAAAAAAGTCTAATTGTGAGACATTTGCCACCACTCCCTTCACAGCCGGCAAAACCCTCTTAGGCAAAGAAGCAAACACAGAAGTCAGCAGCAGAACTCGCTTTCATACTCATTTTAATAGTGTCTAGGAATAAGCTCAATTGCAGCAACAACTTTCCCCACTTTACTCCTGGTTAGCTGAACAATAACATGCTGAGATCTAGGCTTCATGCAAAACTTTAGGAATGGCAAAGAAATAAAGATAATCATGTGAAAATTAATAGATGTCCCCAGTGATTCCGCACAAAGGCAAATAATGACTGAACTACTTGTTTACGTGCAGTTTGTGATTTTACAATGCAAACAAATGTGAACTTATAGAAAAAAAAGATTATGATGGAGCAATAAACTGACAAGGAGGAGTTTTTTTCAATGTGCTCATGCTGTACTCAACAGGGAGATATTATATGCCCAGATTACATAGTTATTTCTAGTGCCTCCTGCCCCACCAAGTGGACTAATAGTGTTATTTTTTATCATAAATTTGTATATTTTCCTTTCAGGACTAAATGAAGTATATGTTCCCATAGCAACAAAAGCTAATTCTTTCCAAATTCAAGTCTGAGCCTTTAGCACTGAATTCCACGGGAGCTTACTTTCATATGAATCTTTGAAATGTGCTATCATACAGGCAGCTTTAATCTGCAAAGCTCAAAGATGGAGGGGAGCGGGAAGTCAGTAATCTATACATGGCATAATGTGCACATCTCTAAATGCACCATAACATTTCTTAATCTTTCACCCTGAAAATCCATCATACCCTGAAAAATCTGTTTAACATGTCTGCTGCTGCTTTTTACAAAATTTTTGTTCCAAAACATAACAATGGTTGTTAGGCAGTTTACAGTTTCCTCACAGAGAGCCTTGGAAAATGTGATATTCAGTGAGTTCCAGCTTTCTAACAAGAGGGACAGCTATTAGGCACATTTAGTTTAAATAAGCAAATAAATACTCTTTCAGCACATGAAATTAATAGGACCAGAGAAGACTTCCAAGGACAACAACAACAGGATTAAACCAAATGCCAGCTCGCGTTCCAAAACCTTAAGGAAAAACTTACTACATTATGTCTAGGATAAAGAAAGCTAATTTAATCGAGAATCTTAACCACTAATTCACGTCCCCTTTCTGAAAATGTACATTCCACCTCACCTCCACCCCTCCCAAAGTGAGTTTGATTTCTTTCCCTTTGTAGTTGAAGGTGTCCCTGCATCCTTCTCATAGGAAAGCCACCTCATGGTTTCCCCTCTCCCACTCATGCTTTCATTTCAAGTTTTGAAAGACTAAGTAACCTCTCTAGCACGAGTTGCTGAATGCTTGGCTGCGTTTATACAGTTCCATTATAAATTTTTAAAATAGCTCACAAAAGGGCTAAAGCACACGCTCAAAATTTAATCTAAAACTACACAAGTCAGAGAGTAATTTCTCTTTGTAGAAGATGAAAGGAAGGTTAAACCGCACTAAGTTCCAATTTTTTGGCTACGGGGGGTCTCATTAAACTTCCATAACCAAGCAATTTTCGCAACAGATCAAATCCTCCCATCTCCCTCCCTGTATTAGAGCGAGTTTTATATACAGCAATGTAACACAGCATTTGTATTAAAGTTTCATGATTTCTCAGAAAAAGTATCTCCTATCTACCATTTAGATTGTAACGCCCATTCACTCCAGGGACGCCCCAAATCACTACACTTCTATCTAATGACCTCTGTCCATGGATATTTGAAATATTATTGACACTACAAAGCAACAAAACACTTGGAAAATTTTATGTTCAAGCAAATATTCAAATTGAAGATGAAAGTATTTGCCAAATGTTCTGGTACATGTGAGTGTAATTATGCTTCAGAACTACTGGACATTAACACATTAATGACCAGCAACCTGGAAATTGCTTTGTTTTACTTTTATTGAGACTCTTCTCCAGTTTTGCTTCGTTTGGCCCAACCAAGGAAGTAACAGATCTGGGAACAACACAAAAACCGCAGGATAGCAGTGGACATGGTGACAGTTGTACCTTCACGCAACCAAGAAAAGGCAAAATAGCCCAGTCCACAGGAGAAAAGCAATAACATGCTTCCTGTAATTCTCTGAAATCACAAAAATTCTTCCTTACTGGAAGGAAGAGTAGGAGCATAGCCTAGTCAGCACAAAATAAGGAACAGGACTACCCTTGTGATGCATTTTGTCTAGAAAGGTGGCAAAGCCCAGTACCTAAGCAAATTTACTGAACCACAGCCCAAGTGGCCACTGTCCTTTATGAGGTGCTGAGACTTTCCACAGCCACGGGAAAGCAGTGCACCTCAAATTGTGTTTATTGCAGTTCTACAGAAGCAAAACACATCCCTTTAAGATGTTTATATATTACATATCTCATCCCTTCAGACAAGCTTACTGACTGAAGGCTCACCCTGCAAAAAATTATGACGGAGACATTTAGAAAAGCAACTTTAGCTTACAAAAATACTGATCTAATATTTTTTATTCTTTCCTGCTATTTCTCAAGATACAAGTGTTTTCATCTTCCTCATTATAAGAGTACTGCATCGAAGTGACAGCTGCTAAAAATGTACATCGCTCATGCCCTCGGTTGGAAACATTAGGAATGATGGGCACAGTTCTGGTCTCAAACATCTCAATAAATCCCACCATTAATCTCATAGCAAGGCTCTAATGTTTTTTTATAAGGTATTACTCGATATATGCTCGCATTCCAAAGACCAATATGGGTATATATGCAACATAAGCCTGGAAGACATCCAGGGTTATTTGATTTTTAAAATTCATCACTAAGTCAGGCTTACAGAATTATGCAATAACGCCAGGAATGGCCATTGCAAAGCATCAGCTGCTTTAGCTCATGCTACTATAATCTTTTTTGCATATCACAAGGCAGCAAATCCTGAAATAGGGGCTGTTACATACTGGAAGCATTTCTGAGGAGTTGGTAATTTTTTAAGACCTTAAAATCAGTATAATCCAAACTATTTCCCTGGTTACATTTCAGCTCCCCTGTGCCGATTAAACTTTCCAGACAAACCGTATAGAATCACAGATCTATGCCACTAAAGCCTTTTACATTTTTACTCCCTTTCCAACATTCATTCCTGAATTATGCATTTAATGCGAACTCAGAAACTCTTCAAATATCTCATCATCTTTTATTTAGAGACAGCTTAACATGAAAAGTCCTGTTAGAAGGATTTGTTTTACATTTTTAAAGAGCAATATTTCCTTTACAGCCAAGCCTTAAGTGGTCTTACTTAAGAGCGGTCTTAGCTTCTTTCAGGAGTTTTTATTGGATTTGCACTGGTGGTAGTAAAAGCTATTTCTAATGTCTAAATCAGTAGTAATACATTTTGTTCATCTGTGTTTGCCCTGATGTTAATAATTCTTCAAGCTAAAAACCAGAAAATAACCCCCTCAAGCCCCCAACAAGGCACATAAACATTTTTTTCTATGGATTTCTCTTCCTTTCTATATCTGATGTTTCCAGAGATGATCAATATGGCAATTTCCTGCCAACCCAGAAGGCTAATTACCACTCATTTTCAGAGACTGACACGGCCGAAGTATTAAAGTGTTCTGAAAATAAGTCACAGAGACTCATTAAAGAGCCCTGGAACACGATTATTTGCCTTTTCCTTGGGAAAATAGGCATCTCATTATGGCTTATGTGAAGAAGTTGGGCGGTAGCACCAGTGAAATTCAAGTGGCTGGGGTGAAAAAGCAGTGACTCTAAGTATTTGACTGGAAAGGGATGCTAAATCATTGTGCATACATTTTGGTTTCTGTATTTGTAACTAATTTCTCTTAGGTTGAAGTGAGTTGTTCCACAGTAGATTCCTGTGGCAGGGCACGAGTCCCTCCAACACAGATATTCAGGATACTCCTTCTCACACTACTTGTTAAGAGTTAGAGTTCACCCATGAGGCTATTTCTTAGTGCCTCATAAGCATGAATAAAAACGAAATTGCTCATCCTTCTGCAGTACAATCATACTGAATGCATATGCTCAACACATCTTCCTCTCAAATCAGATGGCCTGCGCTAATCTGCAGATTTTTAAGAGAACTCTGCCACCTGTGCCTGTATGTGCTAGAAACACCCCATCATCCAGCACACAACAGCAGATTTTTCTGGCCTTCTTTGTTGCAGCAGCCTTAAGAGAAAGGGATGTCCTCCGGCGCAGCTGCTTAGCACTCGGTTAAATGCCTGTTGGTAGTCTCATTCTTAAAATAAAAAGTTGAGTGGTCTGATGGAAGAGAAAAGGTGTCTTACAGAAGGCATTTGTCAAGGGACAGGTGAGGAGGAGGTTGGCAAGGCAAAGAAAGGGAATAAAATCAGACTATGTTTGGGAAGGAAAGAAATAAAATATTTTAATATGCCATTATAACAAAAAAATAAACATAAAAAAACCCTAACCCAAACCCTGTATCATTGAATCCATGATTTTTTGGCATTGTGTTGCGAATTCCAGAGGAAGGAGGGTTTTAGCTTCCCTTGAGGATCACGAACAAGAGATAAAAGGTGACTTAGCAGAGACATTCACCACTGGCAGCCGAGCACTCAGTGCATCTTAAATTCCTGGAGAGCTGCTTCTGGCACACGGGTTTTCTTTGTGGTGTGCATTTAGTTATGCAGGCAAATGACCTGCTGGATTAAGCGTGTTACTGGCTCTCACCGTGCACCCACAGAGGCTGACTGCTCTGCTGTAAGGAATATTTGCTGCAGTGCTACTGGAGGGGTGTTGGCAGGTTCAGAGAGTGCTCAAGCACGGCCCAAATCCACCGGGTCTGTTTTAGGAAGCAAACTAGAAATGACATTTCCAGGAAAAGGATATGATGCCCAGTGTCAGAAACATTGCATAGCTTTCCTACAGACCTCCTCTTTATTGCTCAGATGTGTAGACCATTAGAAAAAAACAAAATGAAAAGCCAGGTGTGCCAAGAAAAGTAAGGTGATCTCTAGTTTGAGATTAGCACTCAGAGTCTTTCAGAGAAAAGTTTCGACCAATTGGCAGGAGAAAAGTTTGAAGGAAAGCTCATGGGGACTGCAGGAAAAGAGCACTGTTAGGGCTTTTCTCACAAGAGTATTAAAACAAATTTTCCATATCCATCCTGATTTATTCCAGCATATATCCTTGTTCTATCTGGCATCTCAGAGGCTCCTCGATGCAGTGAGAACAACCCACATAAATAAGATGGAAGTTTCGTGTAACATTAACTATTTAAGACAGCATTACTGCTGTCAAAACATGTATTTATTAGAAATGGATAAGTGGAAAGGAAATCCTTCTATCCTACTCATTTTATCCATCTCGTAATTTCTAATTAAATGGAGCCTGTATCTCAATTGCACTGGCTTTTGGAATTAAAGAACTGCAACTCCTATGATAAGCTCTTCCCTCATCTCAAAATCCAAACCATTTAATTTGCTTAATATACTTAAGTTTGTAATAGCTAAAATTGTAATTTAAAAACAGTAACGTGGCTCTTTTTCTTTTTTTTTAAACACTGTGATCTGAAAATAAGCATATATTGGTGAATTTCTTTTCTTTCTAAACTGCTTTAAACCTTTAATGTCAGTCTTGTATACCATTTTGAGTCCACAAGGATGTAAAGTGGCTAGAGGAGTTGTGTGGCATAGCTATTTTTTAAATCATAGGATAGTTTTTGCTAAAAAACAGAGCCTGCTCTTTGAAAAACACTGTATTTTAAACAGACAGAGATAGCTGAAGGGAACAGTGAGAGATCAGCAGGTGTTACAGAGACATTCTTCTGCCCTGCTATCAAAGCAATGCCACACTCCACATCTCCATGTCAAGCAGGTTAAAAAGCAAATATCTCAAAATAGCTCCATCCTCACCAAGTGACCCAAAATCACCTTCAAAGAGAGTTTTTTTGTAAGATTACCATAAGTTGAACTTCCTGGAGAGCTTTTAAAAACGTGGTCTCAGCAACAGCTTCCTTTGAAAGACCAGCCTATGTAAGGCACTTGATTTCAGAGGATTTGCACTTAAATATACATTTATTAGAATTCAAAAAAATATGCCTAGCCCAACACACAAGATGATTTTACTTCTTTTTTTTTTTTTTTTTTTTCTGAAAAACCTTCATTAATAAACCTGACTTGATATTGCTAGGAAACTGCCAATATCTTTGAAAGCAAAACTGGAAAGTGTTCTGTAGTAAGATTTTTTAAAATCACCATGTAAATGTGAATTGCATGATAATGAGCCAAAGTGGAATCCTGAATATCCTGAGTGACAGTGTTCTTACTAAATAATAAGTGTGACACCTCCAAAGTATCAAAATGAGGATCCAGTTTCATAAAACACCAAATTATCAAACCGAGTAACCAGTACTTAGAGGGAATTTAAGGGTTTCTGAAGGATACACTAGGTGACAGCTTGCATGAAAAAAGAACAAAAAGGAAATATATGTAAATTTTCCTTATAACTGTTTTAGAATAGCATTCATCTCTTGAAGAATATGCCCAATTTTAAGTAATAATTGTTGCTTCTTCTGGAAGAGGGCTGAAAGGAATTAAAAGTCTCAAATCCTATTAAAAAACATAAACAAACAAACTCACACAATGTGAAGGTCCCAGCACCAAGAAAAACCTTGGGTTTATACCTCAAATGAGAAGTGCAAGAGTTTTGTGTGTTCCAGTGAGGCAGGAGAAGCCCATTTACAGCCAAGGGTGTGAAGAGCTGTACCAAGCAGAGCTCTGGTCCCTGCACCCTTCCAGGTCTGTACTGCCTCACTGTCCTCAGCAGCTTTAGGGGCAGCTCACTGAGCATTTGGGAGCTGCTTAGCATGTCCTTTTGTTGAGACAAATTTAAAATTTAAAATTATGAACTGCTAATCACCTCCACAAGGATGAATATAAGACAATCTAAACTGATCTTTGAATGAAACCACCAGGCACATCCATTTGCAGCCAGACCTTCAATCCCAGCACAGCAGAACACAGCTTAAGGTGCAAGGTTGATCACACTAGGGCCTTCCAAATTCTTACAGTAATATTCCTTTGGGGGCCAGGAGGTATTTCACTGTATGATGAGGCATACATGGGGCACTGTTGTTGTGAGCGAAAGCTGGTTCAGTACACACCATTGACACCAGTTAGTCTGACTTTGGGACCACTTCTCAGTGGCACCAAACGCACTGAGAGCACTTTCAAATACCCTCCTTAAGCCACTGGTCTTCAGGCCAAAGGGAAATGGGGAACATGGCCACAACAGACATCTACTGAACACTGGTGAAGTTGTCCCATTTGACTGGCAGGAAAACAAGTTATTCCAAAAAGGAAGCCATACTCACCTGGCTTGAGGACATTTTTGAAACTTATGGAAAGAGAAATTTCTTAAAGAGAGTGCAATCCAGTAGCTTTCCAGTAATTTTAAAAAATAAAATTCCTATGTGTAAATAAGTGAGCATAAAACATGAAAATCCAAGCCAGTGACATCTGTGGGAAGGTAAAGCTCAGCACCAGTACTCTGGTGCTACACCAGAAATCGCAGTTTCTGCAATTATTTGTTCAGAACAAGTTGTTCTAGGCTAACCCAAGCCCCATCTGGTCAAGATGGCTGTATTTTAGCTAAAATTATTCCCAGCTGGCATCCGATCATCCACTGTGTCCGGAGAGAGAGCCTGCACATTGCTGCTCCTCTGCTCACCAGTTAAGGATGTGACCACCAGCCCCACGGACCTGTGTCACCCGACCCCCACGGTGACCCATGGTAAGCAGCAAGGCTCTCCCCATGCCCAGTTAATAAGGTTTATGTAATAAACGCAAAACAGCTGTGGATCAATTAATTCTCAGACTAAATTTGATAGCTTGAAATACTTTTCTGCACTTTCCTGGTCTTTACTGTTGCTGCCAGCCAGCAGCCAAGCCCTGCACAGCCGCTCGCTCACTCCCGCACCAGCAGGGTCGGGGAGAGAATCACAGTGGTACAAGAAAGAACTCATGGGCTTAGATCAAGACAGTTTAACAGGGAAAGTCAAAGTTATGCACAGAAGCAAAGCAAAACAAGGCATTCATTCACTGTTTCCCATGGACGTGCAGGTGTTCAGCCATCTCCAGGAGCACAAGGCTCCATCACGCATAACAGCGATTTGGGAAGACAAACGGCATCGCTGCAAACGTCCCTCCATTCCTCCTTCTTCGCCCCACTTTATACATTGAGCCTGAGGCCACAGGGTCTGGAATATCCCTTTGGTCAGTTTGGCTCACCTGTCCTGGCTGTGCCTCATCCCAACCTCCCATACAGTGTGACTGTACGAAAAGCAGAGAAGGCCTTGGCTCTGTGCAAGCCCCGCTCAGCAATAACAGAAACATGGCTATATTATCAACCCTGTGTTCAGCACAGACCCAAAACACAGCCCCATACAGTGGGTAGGAAATCTACCCCAGCCAAAACCAGCTGGGGAACTTAAAAAAAAACCAAAAAAAAAAAACCAGAGAAGAAAAAAAAGAGAAAATGAAAGCGTTAAAGAAATATTCTGCCGCCTTGTCCACTTTTTGCGTGTAAGAAGGTTCCCAAAAGCAACACTATGAAATGTGAATTATTTCACAGTTGTTTTTACCATGTTGAATAGTGCTGGGTTTGCATTCAAAATACAACAGCTACCAGTGAAGTGAATTGATTTTTTTTTTGGTGCTGTGCAGTAAAATTTGCCATAAATAATAATAGTGATAATACAGATTCTTTTCCTAAGCCTACAGCAGAAAGAAAAAAAATATCAGTAAACTTCTTACTGTCAGTAAAAGTCCGACAAATTATTACTGTTGTTATCTGTTTATTCTTCTTAATTTAGCACAACAACAACAAGAAAAAAACCAGTTTATCAGCCATATTTTTCCTAGTAAAAAAGGCATTGTTTCAAACCATACATTTAAAATGTTTAACACACTTTTGGCAAGCATATGGGCTCTGATTGTCAAACATATGCCATAAATTCATAGGCAGAGTTAGGGCAAATCATTTGACCTTCTTGTGGCTCAGACAATCCAGCTGTAAAATTAGATGAAAGCAGAACTGAAAAACAGATGCTGCTGCATCCAATTTGAGCTTTCTTGAGCAAACAGCATCTTAAGAGAGCAGAATTAATGTCTTGTATGAACTGCAATATTTTATTTGATGCTTATCGGCACAATCTGTAAATTAAAATAAAAACCTGAAAAACTTTGCAAGCCTGCTGCACGTATATATTGAATTTCCTAATTTACGACTTATTTACTTTTCCAAAGACAGGCAGTAGCTACGTAGAGAGCTGAGCCTACTGGGCCTTTGGCAAGGAAGGTTTGCCTGGAGTGAGTTGGGTACCGCAGTCTAAACCATCTGTCACATCCACTCTGGGCCCGCAAGAGCTTAGAGGGGCATCCAGAGAGAAGGGCAGGCCAAAGCACCTGACATATGCACTGGTTTAGCTCATTTTCTAGGCAGCCAGCCACCCCAGAAGCTCTACCTGGAATGAGAAATTCTTCTTTCCTCTTACCAGGTCATAGGGAAATCTACTTTTTGCTCATATCTGGGTTGCCAACTTCTGCTGGGCTCCGGCGTGTTGGCAGCTGATAAGAGTGTGCTGCAATGTCCCATCCAGCCACCTCTGCCTTCCCTGCTAGGAGGAATCCATCACACCTGTGCTACCATGGCAGCTGTGCTCCACAGCTGGTGGAGCTCTTAAAAAGCTTTAAACCACAGTTTGCTCCCAGGCTGGAAGGCAGAACTTGAGCAGGGGCGGTTGCAGACACCCACGGGGCAATACCGGTTGTCGCCTTGCTGGTTTTGGACTTGGCAAGTTTATATTGGGAAAATACTTAAAAATCCTGAAGGACATTTCAGAAAGAAGAAAATAAAACAAGACACCACCAGAATGTACATCCCACAAGTCAAGTTTGCTTACTTGTGTTTGAACTTGGAAATAAACACTACTCTTATTTCAAAGGCAAATGAGGCAAACATAGCTGAATTTGCGCCTTGTCTGTCCACCTCAATTTTTCGAGGTGGGAAAACTGTATTTGGATTATTTTTAAGAACATCTTTTGGGACAAGAAAATAAAGAAAAAACTCTAACTTCCACCTAAGAAAGAGTGAAATTAAGTCTGTTGCATGTTTGGGGTTTTTTTTCCCTATCCTTTTCCATTTCTTGGCTACATAAAGTACTCAATGAATCCAGCCAGAACTTGAAGCCATGTTTACCTCACCCCCTTTTCCAAACCAGAAATTATGCTCTGCTCAGTAAATGCCTTCCCCTACTGGAAGCCAAGCAACCATAAACAGGGTTCTGATGTTGCTGCAGCTGTTTCAAAGCCTGAAGTACCACAGGGTCCTCACTGATGACTCCGGGTCTAGGACACAATGCAATTAAACACAACAGAGCCAGAACACTAAAACAAGTTTCAACTTTTTTATTTTTTAGTAACGTTGTCCAACTGTGCCAACAGGTGTAGTTTTCATTACAAATAATAAGGAAATGATAGTAATTACTGTACTGTATTTTTGGTGACAGTAAAGAAAATAAATTCTTCCTAAATATATTAACCCTGTTTTTGCCCTACAGGAATAAAACTGATGGAAATACATTTCTCTTATAAACACTTCCTCATAACTTTGGAGCTGTATATAAGGAAGGAGTTATTATATTAATTATCCTGTCATTCAGAAATTTAAATCACGTAGCAATATCCAGTATCACATCCTAGGGGCACATTATATTTTCAGATAAAGATATTTTTATTATTATTTCAAAAAAAGGCCCTTTATTTTTTTAAAAAATTGCATAAATTCTAGTCATTTTCTCTAATTTGGTTCTTTCATGGACACAATCCATCATTTGGTTACTAAGATAGCTTTTGCAATTAAACACTGATTTGCCAGGGAATGTATGCATATTTTATATCTTCTTGAAAACAGAGTTTAAAGAACAGTGTGAATTCCCTGGAAAGCAAGCTGCAGAGAGATGAAGCTGAAGTCTTTGTTAATAAATGTCACAGTTTAATCAAAAAATAAAATAAAGGGAGAAAAATTACAAGCCATATAACTAAGAAATTCCACTAGAAGGGCAAAGAATTCATCACATTTCACCAACGAGACAAAATAATCTAAATGGGCAAGAACAAACAAAGATTATATAAACTCTCATAAACCAACTTCATCTACTTCAGTGTATGATGCTATAAAATCAGTTTTGATAAATATGATCCAACTCTAGAAGTACAAAGATACCTTTTAATGAAAGAATAAACAAAAAGATGGCATTACCTGTTTTGCAAAGACTGCAGGAAGTTCACAGAGGATTGAACCTCACCTTAATCCCCACTTTGAGCATTGTGGGTAGTCAATATTCACATGTTTCTAGTTATCTGTGAATTTTAATTAAAGATGAATATTTCTGTCAAATGATGAAGAATTTCATGTGACATTCCAACCCAGTCCTAAACTCTTAAACATGAGGTTAAATGCATCAAGTACTTCAAGAGTTCTATAAGTAGAGAACAAGAGAATTTCAGTTCTTTGTAGCAGTATTTTAGCAGTGGGGACAGCTCATTCAAATGAGAGAGAGACCAGAGCAATGAAATTCTACTTCACATGATATGGAATTGCCTCTTTTTGGGGGCAATCTCGGATTCTCAGTTCCAGCTCAGTCACTTCAGCGTTGGTGTCTCAGTTCAAATACTTATCTGGACACATCTTGTTTGCCTAAGAGCAATTTCTGAGGAACTATTTAAAGCCGTTCTCCAAGAGCTTTACTCTTCCCATCAGAACGATTTAAAGTCCATGACAGGTCACACAGCTAAGCCATCTCTTTGGAGGGCCCAGGGATAGCTGGTAGCTGAGAAGCTGAATAAAAGAGGTCTGCCATGGCAAAACAGGGCCGAGCTTCACCAAGTACGTGTCCACAAGGAAACAAGCGGAGAGTTTGCTCGCGTGCTTCTCCCCATGAGACATTGCAAAAGAGTTTATGTGCAAGGCAGGGAATGCTGCTTGCACTTGGGGCTCCTGGGGAAGGGGAGAAGGCAGGCTAAAAACAGATGAAGCGAATAAAGAGCAATATCTTCCTAAAAGTTTCAGCATTTTCCTTTTTCTCCTTATGGTTGCAATCTGTTTTGCACTTGAAGCCTTCCGCCCAGTTGTAAGGCTGTGCCTGAGCAACCGATGTGGAGCAGCTCAAGGGCCCTTGGCTTCAGCTGCATCTCGGCTGTTGGTTTATCCACAAGAACAGCAAAATACATGCAGAAAAAAAAAACTATTTAAAGACAGAATTTAAGACTCTAAGGCTGCCATGCTGAATGGATTATTGGACAATCTTTATTAGGAAGAAGTGATCATCTACAGAGAGCATGTCCAGGTACCCCTTTTTGCCAGAGAAGGCTGAAATGGGTGACAGAGCTCTTCCATACTGGCAATGCTGTAGGCTTGCAGTATGATGGGTGTGGGTATCCCGTATTGCATGGAAGAGAGCCAGGAAAAAATCTTTTCTGTCAGCACTATTTCAGAGTAAAACATGAAGTGATTTGGTTAAAGCATTTCTTATTTCTGAAAAAGTTAGCCAATGAGCACCAAAAACCCCAGAAACAAAAATAACTTCCCCCAAATCAGGAATGTGCCCAAGAATGTAGACGGTTTAGGAGTGCAAGTAAGTTACTGATTTCATAGTCAAAGGCTGGACCGTCAAGAGGCCTTGGGTATCCATATGAGACAACAACACACAGGAAAAGGTGGTGAGTAAGGAAAACCTCAGAGGAATAACTTCTGATATTATGTACAAAATTCCACGAGGAACCTCTAGAAAACTTCCAGCTGAGGGGAAGAGAATATTCAAACATTTTACTTTCACATAACCAAGCTGTTTTTGCATATCCATAGCTCTTTAGTCTCCCTGCTAACTTTTTATGGAACTTGCAAATTATTATTAATTCAGAAAATTAATCTCAATATGATGCTGTACAATATTACAATCTTTTTTCTCATAATTTGGTAGTGTACAATATTACCATAATCTTTTCAGCCACCAAATCAAAAGAAAAAAAAGCAGACTGACTTAATGGCTAACAGTTCATATTGCTTTGGGTCACCTTTTACAAGGAAGATGTGACAAAAATAAAAACAAAGCCCAAAAATCTTTATTTCCAGCTGATGGTTGATTTCCAATTATATGAATAATTAATAAAATAATTTAAAGAAAAATCGGTATAGGTTCAGAAAGTAAATGCAGATCAAAGCAATCCTACATTAATAAAATATTGAGCTACATAATATCCCTGAACTGAGTGGGTTTTTTGTCAGGAAGATAAGTTAATTGGTATTCTGACCTTTCACTTTTAGTGCTGACCTGAGTCTAGCAGGAAGGACAGGTGCTCTGGAAGGAAGTGTGTGACAAGATGTTAAAATTTTTATTGTCTCAAACAGTCTTTTACGTTCTTAGTCAAACAGCCTGCAAGAGAACTAAGCCCGTCTGTGACTATCGAGTGCACTGTGGCAATGTCAAGGACTTCTTTCATTATTTATATATATTTTTTTTTTTGTTCAATTTGGCTGATGTTTGTTTTCCCGAGACCCGGCTGATCTCCCTGGAAACTGTTCCATTTATCCAGCTACGACAAAGTTCAGAGACCGTGCAGGCAGGAGGGGTGGCAATCAGTCAGCAGAGGAGAGCTCTCTGCCCAATCGATACCCGCGGTACGCACCGACAAGCAGGATAAGCGTCATCTCCCCTTCCCCCATCCCCCAGCAAATGGACTCGCAAAATGCGCACTCCAGAGATGGAAATGTTATCACAGCACAGGTCAGTAAACTATTGATGGGCCTAAGCTATGTCTACTGATGTACAGGGAATGATGTGTGGCAGTTTGATCTAGCAAGGGGACTGTTTTGTATGCCAAACACAGCTCTCCGCTCGGTGTTGTCTTTTTGGTTCACTTTACAATGCTTCAATGTCAGAGCTTCAGCAGACATGGGATCATATTGTAGGGCTGTCTGCAGCACAGGTTTAAAAAAAAATAAAAAAGAGAACATTTTTTTTTAATTGAAATGTTCTAAAAAATTAACTTCTAGTTTACCAGGCCTTGAAGTGTCAGAGTCTTCATAGTGCTCTAAGTTCATCTCGTATGCAAATGATGACTTGCAATGACTAGATAGTCAAGTTTACTAATGCTCTAATTATGTCAGTGCAAATTAGATATACAGTAGTTTAAATTGCTTTGATAATGCCTGTAGGGTGACTACTAGCAATAAGAGAAATATCAGGTTAGACATTTGGGTCACAGCGTGTCAACCTTTCCTAACAAAGTTGACTTTTTCTTCTGATTTTAGTTTTGTCATAACATAAGTTTTAGGTCCTAAGTTCAATTTGTTTGGAGGAGGAAAAAAAAATAAATCAAAACCATTGGGAGCAATTTGATAGTAAAGCATTATATAATGTCTAATTTAATAATGTTTCCTCGTTCCCACACGTGTCTGGTTCTCTTTTCCTGTGTTCTGTGTAGTGCTCAGCTGTGGACAGAAACAGCTTGAAACTGCAGACTTCCAGAGTCCACCCCACCACTCCAGGCTTGCAAGAAGAGCCCTTCCTCTCCTTGTGGAGGGACCAAGGGCTGGTTAAAATGGAAGCTCATGTTCTTGACAGAGAAAGCAAAAGTTATTCTGACATATTTCTGAGCAACTGGCCAACTCTGAATATTTCCTGCACACTAATGGATCATGCAGCAGGGGCAGCCACAGGACAAAGTGTATCACACAGGTATTACAAAGCCCACCCACCATACACCACAAGGAATTCTGTTCCTTCCAAAACCCTCTCTTTGGGACGAAGTGATTTCAGCACCCTTGTCCTCAACTAACTTATGTGCAAGTGGTAAAATATAGACTCTACAGTGTACATATCGTACATTTACACACACGTGTTTGTAGGCATGTGTGCATGCATATGCATATACCTGTAGTCACACTGCACGCAAGCATGTTTTACTATATACTTGTGGTAAATGCTAGAGGAAAAAAAAATCACTTTATTACTTTATGACATCACATTCTCACTGATTAATGAAACTCAGCCTCCAAGACTCATTCACCTGTGCTGGCACGAAATTGAACCAGCACTCCAAAAAGAGGTTTCTGGGGCAAGGATTTCACTCTGTGTAAAACCATGCGTGACTATTGTTACTAGATCTGCTAATGACAAGACAGCAGCAGATGGCATTCTCCAGGCAGATGCAAGAGAGCTCTGCCTCCTCAGCTAATAGAACACACGCCAACTTGAAACCAGAAGTCCTGTGAAAATATAAGTGCAATCCTGGAGCCTGAAATAATAAGCCTTCTGGATATTCAGCATATATCTATTTTGGCTGCGCTGGGATTGCCACACAGCTTTCATAGTGTCCTGCCACTTCATCTGTGGCGAGAGCAGAGGCTGTGCCTACTGAAGTCTCTCATATGGATACGGATGATAAAACTGTTTAGCTACGCCCGTGATGACAAACCAGCACCAGGATGTGATGGTACACACTGCTGACACTCTCTTGACACACATTTGCCCTTTGCCAACCAGTTGCACTCAGAAAATACCCAGGGATGATTTACAGGGACTATCATGGATCAAGAGCCACTCTCAGCAGGCAGAAGAGACCGAGCCATTCTTTTTGGGGAGAAAGGGGACAAGGGAGGAAAGGAGGGAAATTAACCACATGGAAAAGGCTGTGCTGTGCCTTTTATCTGCATGGACAGATGACAAAATTTTCTCCACCTCTTTGTCATAAAAGACAGACCCTCTGAAGTCTACCTTCCAGACTCTGACAAAGAATTTAGAGAGAGATTATGAAGAATATAAAGACACAGCAGTACAACCATCTCCTTCCTTATAAATACAATATTTGGAGCAGTTATTCAAGTGAGCACTCATATCATTATGCCACAGAAAATAAATAAGAAGCAGACGTGAGAAAATGACGGAGCCTAGCCATTTTTCTGCTCCTGGATCCCAAATGCACCTTATTTTGATGGACTAGGATGTTCTTTACATACAGTTGAAACTCTGTAAAAATGAAGTACACAGAACTAGATGTAAAGAGAGAAATCAGGCCATATAGCTGTTGTGATGTATATTCTTTACACAAAACTGCTACACTTTTGAGTTGTACTCACTGTTTTTTAGTGATGTTCCTGTATTTTTCTTCATCTGCCCACCTTCCTCATCTTTGTTTTTAGAATTACTATAGGAAAATCGAAGTAATCTTGCTTTCCTTGGAGGGTGGGCCAGGTGGTCTTTAAAAGTCCCTCCCAACCCAAAGCCCTCTACAATTCTATGTCTCAGATACTCTCCCACATAATACAAGGTTCACAGAATGACCCATTGGAAAAGAAACACTGGGTGGGTTTATCGGCTTCGAACGGATCGCTAAAAGGGACATCATGGAAAACACTTAAATGCTCAAAAAGGTATTGATTAAATGTAAAGTAGATGTGTTTCAACTGTTCGTTTAGCCCAGACTCATGTTTTAGGCAACATGGAGAAAACAAATTCAACCAGAATATATATCTCTCATGGAAAAAGTGGGAAACATTAAACTCAATTCAAGCAACAGCAGGCAGAAGTAACTTGCAAATTATGGTAAATAGGCGGACTCATTGAAATTTAATAATAGTAAATTTACCTATTGCCAGGCACCACCCTCTGAAACCTATTGCTGTGATCCAGAACGTAAATTCTTCTCCATATGCAGTCAAATGGCAACTGTATGAAGCCTACACAGTGTAAATAAAATTGTACAGATGTACTTTTGCAAAGAAAAGCTGAGGATTACGGTGGAAAGCAGAGAAGTGGCCTTACTCTGGTTCAAAGGGGTTTTTTACAATTATGTTCTTTCTGTTCTCAAACTTCCACCCCCAGAACCCTTCCCTCCCTACCTCACCAGACTGTCTAAAAGCTCTGTTTTTATGTGAGTGCCTCATGCATGTGGTAACTTACATTTTGGAATAGATACGTGTCTTTCCCTCAGAGTAGATGCAAATTCTTTCTCAATTTTACTATTTACTTTCATTAAAAAAAACAACAACAACAACAAAAACCAACCAAGAGGAGCATGTTATCAAAATAATTCTAAAAAGCTCACAGAATGAGTTTTGTTCAGATCTCCTGATAGGGGGTACAGAACAAGTTTTGATGGAGAAGAAGGAGTTAAAGGGGAATTAAAAAGGAAAAAAAATAACCAGAAAAAAAGAAACAAACAAAGAAATAGAAAACAAAACCAAAGAAAACCCCCCTGCACATATTGTAAAATCTATTTGTGGAGAACAAAAGAATGGAAAGTTTCAGTCTCTATTCACTCCTGGATCACAAATAATCTGAAGACTGTTTAAAAATGAATTATGCTGGATCTGCATCTTTGAACCCTCTACTATACAATGACTATTCTATTAAATGCATAAGGGAACACCTGTGATAAACAAGGTACTTTATCAATTTATCATCTCTGTCTTGATATGCTTTAAATAATTGCAAAGTAGACCTAGGCAGTGAGGTTACCTGCACAGTTAAATTCCTTGTGGGATTGCAGGAAAGGGCCGAGGAGGAGAGAGGGAAAGAACCACAGTGATAAACAGAGCTCCATAATCAATGTGCTAAAAGGAGTTCTGAACTTGATGTGATTGCCCACCACTCAGGGCAAAGCAATTATGATTGCTAAGAAGATTTCACTGGCATTTTTTGGGGGCTAATTGGGCGCAAATTCACATCTTGCATAGGAATCACCTCAAAATAATTTCAGTGACTCTTTGGTATCACACTGCTCTTTGCCTCTGGTTTCATACCAGGGTCCTGCACAGGGCTGAAAAACTAGGATACAATTTATACACTTGCCATCTGTGAAGGGTATGACTGTCATAAAAAATGCACAAATACCTTCTGGGGTGAGATTTCTTGGTCGGTATTGCATAAGGGAGACATATTTAAGTGTACACTTTAATTTATATGGTCCTAATCCAGAACTGCTGGAAGTCAGTCCAAGAGGAATTCCATATTTTGCCAAGCCCTTGCATTTAGCTAAACTTTTGCCCAGTCGAGTGATTTTGAGATGCTATTCCCAGCCAGGCAATCCTACTACTCACTCCCTGCCTTTCTTCTGTAATTATCGGGTCAGTGTTTAAAAAAAAAGAAAAAGAAAACAGAATGAAAGCACTTCAACCCCCCTAACCAGATTGGCACTGATGACATGAATATTGAATGTATTGTACAAGGAAGAAGTCACTGTGCAGAGTACCTGGTCTTCTGTTTGCTTAATGCAGTGTGGAGCTAAACAGAAAACTAAAAAGAACATAAATTAAAAGGACGCAAATTTCCTGAAATTTTCAATACCTCACAGGCTGAGGATGTGCATTTTTTGGAGTGAATGTGATGTGGGGAGGTGCTGTAGCTTGCACAAGCTCCCAAAAAATGACCCTACTCCAAAGAATTTACTGCCCAGCCAGAGTGCTGCTGTCTGACTACACATGGACTGCTCCCGTGTCAGAAAGTGGAGTGCCTTCTATAATTAACAGATAACTCTTCTTTGATAGCATGCCAAGAAAATAATAACTTTGCTACAGCAAAATGTAAAACTCTGTCAAAAGGAGGCATCTATCTGTTTCCACAAGTCCCATGGTGATTAGTTTGGCCCTAATTAACAGCAGCTTTCTAAAGTGAGAGATAATTGCTGGCACTCATAACGTAGATTTCAATAGCTAAAATGAGCAATAACGAATATTCACTTTGAAGCTTGCCTGACAGAATGCTTAGACTACAAAAAGTTAAAGCAGTACCTTGACTACAGCTGATAAATGAGATTCCTTTACTGTCCTCCACTTTCCATCAGTATTTCAGCACTATCACTTTTAATGCTTCAGGTCTGGAGCTTTGTCTCTTAAAGTCAGAGATTTATGGCAAGTGAGAAATGTCCATATTAAAAAGGTAAAAGGAGATTCAGATTATATCCTTCTCTGACCATTATAATTAATAGCTGGATCTTCAGTTGTAACTAATTGAACGGAGGTCAGTGTGTTGCCATGGTAATGTCCTAGCCAAGCAATTTTACCCATTTTCCAGTCTACTGCCCCTTTGCACGACCGCAAGTTATAAAATGTTTTAATTGCAAGATTTGCAAATGATGCAACATCTGGGCTGCAGATTTCCATATAAAGGAAGAAGATTAATGGGATTATTAACATATCTGTGCAAACCCTTGAAGTGCTGAATATAATTACTGAACACCAGCATTTTCACCGATCATCTGTGTGACATGTTGGAAATCCACATAACTAAGGAAGAAAATTGCAGATGTGTATTTTCCTTCCTCTATGCCACTAGTAATTAGAAGAAACGTCATTCTGTTGCTGCCTTGGAATAATAGAGAAATATCTTCAGTCACTTCACCAGAACAACAACATAACTTCTTTACTTGCACTGTTGTTTCATTTGATTAGATTTGAAAACAAGTCATGTTAGTGAACCTTAAATTCTGATTAGTGATTTTGACCTCCTTATTCCAAAACCACACCAAAAAATAGCAAGCAACTAGCCCTCCACTCTGTGTATATCTAAACATATTTTTTAAAAAAATATAATTTCCTTCTAACTAATCAAAATCAAATTACTCCCCTAAAAAAACCCCAATATATACTCGTGGGATTCTAACACTACTCAAGAATCTTACAGCAGTTGCATGAGAATAATAAAATTATTTATTAGAAAGGAAAAAAAAAATTGCATACACAGGAAAAAAAAGGAGAAAATTGGAATACTCAGTTTGAAACATCAACTATGAAGTTAATGTATTTGTATCCTGATGGACTGAAGAAAGTACAAACTTGCACTCCAGTCGTTATTCAGAATGGCAGAAGAGCCAAGAGGTCTCTTGCCATGACAGCCACAGATTCTGTTCCTTCACAAAAGCAGCAGAAAACTATTTCTTCTTTTCTCAGAATGTAATGGAGTGGTCATGTGAAAGGCACGGGTGACTTCCAAAACCGTGTCAAAGGCACTGGCAATTAGAAGTCTCAGCTAACTTTCCTCACTTTTCTTCAGCTGTTGAAGGACTGCAAAATTTTCAAGAGAAACCAGGTGATTTAGGATTACAATTTCCATTATTACAAAAAGGCTTAGATAATGAAGTAATTCCAATTTAATTTCCTAAATAACTATAACGCTTAATTTATTCAATGGTCAATTAAAAAGTATAACATTCAAGGCTCAGTCCTGCAACAGCTTCAATCTCTGGGTACAATGAACTCAGCTCTATTTGAAGTATAGGTTGGGAATTTGTGTTGAAATGCAAAATTTATTGTCTGTACATTTGTGATGGGATCTACCATGTCCATTGGAAATATTTTTCCATGCTTTCTCACACTAAAACCATGGGGCTAAGAGCAATATTTCTACCCAATTTAAAGATTAGGGCTTTTAAAATATTTTCCACTCATATGACTCGGCATAAATGTCTTCTAATACCACCTCATTACAATACAAGAACTAGTCATTTATACTGATGTAAATTTAGAATCGCTTCTGAAAACTTTGAGGAGGCCTCAGATCTGCTAAGCCGACATGAACTCCTCTTGTCTTGGTGCAATATCTTTGTGAGGGACACAGAACTGCTCTGTTCTACACATCTGCAGAACAGCCCCCTTCCGTGGCTAGAGAAATCTTCTCCCTTTGAAATACTTCCTTGACAAAAATTACAGGATATTGTAAATCACATTTTGCCTAGATTTTCAAAAGGAACAACTCAACTTCTGGGCGCTACAGAACAATGAAACAATTTTAAGATTTCCGACATGCCCACTGATGTAGATCTCAGTGATGCCTTTTGAAGGTTTCTCTGATTTCAAAACGTGGTGGATTGACTCTGGCTGGATGCCAGGTGTCCACCAAAGCTTCTCTTCCCCCTCCTCAGCTGGACAGGGGAGAGAAAATATAACCAAAGGCTTAAGAACGGGGACAATGGCAGGGGGAGATCACATCGACCACACAGCCAAAATATAGTCTTTGGAATCAGCTGATGTTTATGTAAATAGGTACATATCTCAGGAGGAGAAATTATATGAAAATAATGTGAAAAAAAATAATGCAATCTCAATTAAACTAATGAAGAGGAATGAAAATTATAAAAGTAACTGTAAAAATAGCACTAAAATAATTGCCAAAAGATTTAGGAGATGGCTAGGGTGATGTAAAGAGTCCTGTAGGTGTGTCACTGTGCTCACATCATGATGGGCTGTGCAGTCATAAAAAGAGCCATGATGGAAGAAACGTATGCCTGTGAGCAGCCTCTGCATAATCAACACCTTTTTTTGAGCTAAAGTCTTTTATCTCACTAATGAGTTGTGCAATTCCACACAAAGCCTAAGTGCTGCTGCTGTAAGTAGATTATATGAGTCTTATTTATAAGGTATTTCTAGAGACACAAGTGTTTTTAATTCTCTGTAAAAAGAAGAGTAAAAATGTGGTCTTACATGCCCCAAAAACCACAAACCACACTTTGAATGTGACCAGATAAGACACATCCTCTTCCACCTCAAAGGGCCAGCCAGGATAGGTCCCAGCAGATGGGACAAATGTGGCAGATGAAAAAAACCACCACCAACAAAAGAAACCCAACTCTGGGGCATGTTTTTCACACTGTGCATCTCTGTGGGTGGCACAGGAATATACTGCTTCTTACACAGAACCCAAAAATATAGACCATAATTATCTTAATGATTTATCATTTCACTAGACTTTTAAATCACAAACTCAAAGCCTACTGAGAAGGCAAGAGTCCAGATCCCATCCTGATGTGCCCACAGGAAAAATAAAATCTCACCGAAAACACAGTAGCCTGAGGCTCTTCTACCTAGCTCCACCTCAATGTGAGGATTTTGGCAGGTTCCCTATCCTGCTATTATCAGGTGAGAAATCATGACAGGATCTAATAAACTGTTATAATCAAAAGGGTTCCAGAATTAAACTAAAAATATAAGGAAGGGAAGAAAACCAGAGAAACAGTACAAATTTCTGCCATATACACCCCTGTATTTTACATTTCTAACACTTGTGGAGACATCTGGGAATCATGCTTGTGGTACCTGAAGCTTGACATCTAATTATCGAAGTACCAAAAGAAAGAATCTCTGGGAAAAGTGTGGCTTAAACACCACTCCTCAGTAGTTTCCTCTTACAAAACTTTCTCTGCTCACCAAAAAATTAAGGTTGATTGTTATCTTTTTTGAACGCAGTGTAGGTTGTTTTACCTGTTTCAGTAAAATAAAAGAACTAATACAGGAGTACGGGGTGGGAAATGTGGAAACTAGGTATGCACGACACTGACACCCTTTAAATGGTATTTTAGTACTTAAACTTTTTGGTTTCTCACAATGCTTTTGAAAATGTTTTAAAATTACATATCGTAAATGAATCCTAATTTCATGCTCTAAATCTTTTCTGGGTAAGATTATCTTTCATAGATGATTTTTTCATGTTCTCTTGCAAATTTTTATTACAGGAATAATTACAAGAAAAGGAGAATGATTAATAAAATATCACTATTCTCCCACTGGCATTTCTGGCCTCATCAAAAGTGTCATTTTTTTGCATAATAGATTGACTCACACTTCAAGTGTGAAGCAACACTTGAAATTATCCATGCACATACTGATACACGTCCATATGTTTTTCCATCATTTCTCAAACAATAAGCCAAGGGCGAAATTCTGGTCTAGGAAACCTTCTAGAGTAATTCTTACACATGTATTTTCCAACAAACGTTCCACATCATTGAATACCACTAGATAATAAGCAGCATACAAAGAATATCCCCAAACCACACTTACCAGCATATTGTAACATTTTAAAAAATAAGTATGAGGTGCAGCAAAAAATACAAGAAAGTTAATAATTTTGCTCCCTGTGCAATTCAGATTACGGATTTTTTAGGATGTATTAAGAACTGGTGGCTATGCACTTCACACTACTTGGCATCAATTGAAAGTGACAGGATAAAGAAATCCGACAAAAAGAAAGGCTAAAATTATCTACCCCATCACCTACTGCAGCAACTTCAGTGGAGCAGTAGATGCTTTAGACTCTAATGGGAATGGAAAATAACTTTGTCTATTTATATTTATCTATTACCATGCTTGCCAGGTATCTAATAGGCAAGGTGTGATATTTAGTGATTTAGTAGCAAACATGTCAAAAAGTCAATTCTAACATTCATTTACCAAAGGAGCAGCCAGTAGTAGAATATAATGAAAAATATGCTCAAAACACATTTTGCTTTTAAGCAGGCTATTTCAAGAGAACAGAAACAAACCAAGATTAAAATTAAATATTAAATTAAAAATTGAGAACCTGGCACATACATCAGTGTCCTGTGGATTAATTGGGAAAATTCATTTACTCTTAGGAGTCCCCACAATAGATTATAATGCTTCCTTGGCCCCATTTCTCATCCTGGCTTTTTTGAGAGTGTTTGCTAATTGTGGTTCACAGTTCAGCAGCATGGTTGATGAGCATTGGTTTTGCCAGGCACTGCAAGGAAACCCATCAGTTGAGGGGCTTGCAGCACGTGCTTCCAGCCAAGGTGGGATGCAGGAATCCCGTGCCCCAGCCACAGATGGATTGGAAGGCAGTGGAACCACCCCATCCCCATGTCCCCACCTTCCCCTTTTCCCTCCCAATGCCTACAGCAGGCCCAGCATCTCCTCAGCACTTCAGCAAAAAGACAGGCCACAGGAGAAGCTTAAAAATGTTCTGAGGGGTCACCTCCTCCCTTTCTCATACTGCCTTAATTAAGGTTCTGGTTCTGCCATGCTTCCTCTGATGACTTCATTCTCCAGGGCACTCATCCCAGAAAATTCAAATTTCACCTGTGCTGGCATATAAATCTCATAAAGCAGCATGTGCTTCATATTCTGCAGAATGGTGTATTGTGTAGGAGAAAAGTTGCTGCAGGTGCCAGTTATCCTTTAGTTAAAGGAGTCGCTGCAACATTAATAAAAAACATCTGGCAGTGTTTTGAGGGTAGTGTACACTAGGTCAGAAGTTAGAGCAACATGAAGTGAGAAGGAATCAATGTTTAAAAACTAAAAATGGAAAGAGGTGAGGAAAAAAAATCTGTATCTGAAAAGACTGCTTAAAGCAAGAATGATAATTCAGGAGAATTTTTTATTTCTTTCAGCCATTTGTCCCTTCCTGTTCAATTATTTCTTAAGGAAAGAACCAGCTACCACCAAAGATCATAGAATTACAGACTGGTTTGGGTTCAGAGAGACCCCAAAGATCATCGAGCTCCAATCCCCCTGCCATGGGTGGGGACATCTTCCACTATCCCCACTTTGCTCAGAGCCCCATCCAACCTGGCCTTGAACACTTCCAGAGATGGGGCATCCACAATTTCTCTGTGCAACCTGTTCCAGTGCCTTACCATCCCCACAGCAAACAATTTGTTCCTAACATCTGATTTAAACCTAGGCAAAAAGTTCATATCTAGCGGTTGAAAAAATTCACCACTGTTTTCACATGTGGGAATCTGCTCTGGTGTACAGCTGTGAGTGTTAACAGATAAAAAAGTAACAAAAAAAAAAAAAAAAAGAGAGAGATATAATAAAATACTCATGAGGCTTTTGTAGTCACACCAGGATGGGCAGCAGAATATCTTCCAAATCGCTGAGTGAAGAGAATTATGAAAGCCTTCTGAAAAATGTTAGCTTCTTACACTTAAGACTGACTATATCTCATCTGAATAGTCATTTACTGCAAAACTGTCAGCCTTGATTCAAGATTTTCCAGACGCTTACTGAGAACAGGTCATGTAAAATACAAGCATTCAAGCATTTAAAGAAAACCCAACATCCAAAAAAAGCAAAACAAAAACCAAACCAAACCAACAAACAAACAAGCACAAAAGAAACTGGAAAACAAATGTCATCTTTTTAACAAGGCCACTTATTATTTTGCTGAGGACTACGTAAAAGCAAAGTACATATTTGAAATGTCAGAATAGTCAGGTTTTTGTGCGTCACTAGATAGCAATGAGTACACTGAAACTACCCTATATATATATATTAGTCACTTATAGGAAAGGATGAAACACTCAGCAAAACAGATCTAGAAAGGAGATGATACAGATCTCACACTACAGCTAAGAAATCTCTAATGAGCTCCTAATTTTGACCACAAAATCCTGGCCTTTCCGTGACCTTAGTCATTCATAATTGTGCTAAATTAATGTTTGGACTCAATGATCTTAGAGGTATTTTCCAACCTTGATGATTATATGAATATATATATATATACATCTTACAAAAGCACACGATTCTTATTCTGGGTACAGGCGCTCTTTTTTAGAACCCTTTTGGGAGAATCATGCAACTCATGAAAAATCTGTCCTGGATTTTCAGAAAAAAGCCCCAAGCAACACAACAAATTCACACGACATTTACACAGTCTGGCAATCCCCTATATTTTTAGTTTGTGGAACTGAAATCATCATTTTTCAAACTGATAGATCTTTTACTAAACTGGTGGGAGACAGGATACATGCTTGCCTGCATTATCCTGTCTGCTTCAGTCTCGTACTCTAAAACTGGATTTATTTTGGCTAAGACGGCAGACCTACAACGAAACCACAGAGTATTTGGTCTAGAACAACTACTTAGTAGTCTAGACTTTATTTAAAATCAATGGAGGCAGTTTAAAGGGGGCAAATAAATTGATTTTGTGCTCCTGGAGGTGCCTATTTATCCTTCTAGAGCAGAAAGGAACTTTAGGTAAGTAGTTCAGACAGACAGACAGGTTGTAGACTCATAAAAGTAGGAGGAATCCCACCCAAGGCACTTAGAAGCAGTCAGCTTTACCATACACATTTTCTACTCCACAGTGTATATTAAAGTTTGGTCATGCTCCTTTCCCTAAAGGTAGAGTGCAAAATTAGTTTGTTTTAAATCCCTAGTGAGACTCCTGTTACAAGTAATTAAAGTTCAAGTCACAATCTCATAAATGATAATGAACTTTGAAGGCAGAAGAAAATTAAGTAATATTGGGAATGCAATAATCAGACTGCTTGTAAAATTTATGACATGGAAAAAAACCAAAAAAACCAAACCCACGCCATAGTGTGGCATCAGGGGTTCGAAAATTTTAAGCAACTCTATTTTTTGTAAATAAGAAGCTGCGTTTTTAATTCTCACATCATGCAGCACCAAACAAGCAGCACACAGAAATTTGACCTCAACATATTGACTACACCTGGACAGTGCAGTACTCCCTCACAACAAGAAATTTCTTGATTATTACAAAATATCTAGGGTAGAAATCAATATTAAAAAATGTCTAGATTGGGGGCTTCTTTTTTTTTTCTGGCTTGGTTGTTGCTTTGTTATGTTTCTAATGATTACTCAGAAGTACTACTGCCAGATGGGAGATCACTGGGGTTACCCTTAGTTGGAGATAATTCTGCACTTGAGAGCAGTACTGTATTACACTTTATACTGCAAAGAACATATTCTAAAAACATTATCTTCAACTCGAGGTTGTTTAGTCCTTTTTTGAATAAGAACTTGATCTTGAAAGGGGTCTTAATGCCTTTTGTTGGATGCAATTATAGTTGATAACTTCGGCCTCTCTTTCTCAAACATAATTTCTAGTTACTGTTACTCGACAGTTTATCTACATACTTCTCTTCCAGTGTGGATTAAAACATTTCAATTTTAATATATTTTAAATTCCATTAAGAGGTCCATTTGAGATGGTGGTGAACACTTTTTTTCCCTCTTCACCTTGTATTATTCAAAATTGTACCGAGAGAAAATATTTCTCTCAAGCCCTTTTCTTGCTCCCTGCTTACAGACTGAGAATTTAGTCACACAGAGACATCAAATAAATATTTCTCTCCGCAACGGGAACCCAGATTTGACTCTAACCATTCTATTACAGCTCAGCAGACTTACTCATTTCACACCTGGAGGCAAGCGATGGAGCAACTCCATGGCAAAAAGCTCCATTAGTTCTTACAATTTAAGTTTATTGAACAGACTTAGGATCACCAAGAATCAGCTTCCAAACCGAAAATAAGTAAACTTACAAACCTCATGACTTTGCTTGCCATCTATTTCCTAACCTTGGCAAAAGGAAGCTGCAACTTCTAAGGTAAGGTTAAAGAACAGCTGTTGTTGACCTTAATGGAAAAGAACAGAGGAATTGTGTTGTTAGCTAAAGGAAAAGTGAACTGTGTCATATGTAGGCTTTAATATTTAATGAATCTATATGGCTGCAATCCATTATGTGACAATTTAATTATATGACAAAAAAGTTTGATAAATAATATTGTGGTAGGACATCTAATTCATTATTTAACAAAAAAATCAATACTTTCATAAATCATATTCCTACACACACATAGTCATACACACACAAGCTTTTTCAAGCAGGCAAAAATCCAGACACCATAGACCATTCATTTTCTGGCCAGGACAAGTTCAAATTGAAGTTTAATCAGGCCTAGATGGGAATGAATTTTATTTATTTTTTTTTTTAAACTGGTAGATCAGAAATGGTTGCTGCTAGATGTTTTTCTTCTGATACCTTCCCGAAAGTGCTGTATAACTAGAAGGACTACCTTTTGTATTCAACAGACAAAGATGAAATGCCAGATTTCACTATTCTTAATCACAGAAAACTGCTCTTTGAGTCAATGGGATCACTGGGGCGAGTAGCCAGGCAGGCAAAGAGTGTCCTCAGGATTAGTGCTCAAGTTCAGACACAACATCACAATCAATAACAGGCAACAAAGGAAGTCCTCCTGAAGGGAGGACCATGGTAATGATTTACAGTAAAGGAGTTCTTTTTTCCTCCACAAACCATTCAGATAAAGGCAGTGCCAGGGGAGTCACCCCTGTGGCATAGCAAAATTTCACCATGAGAAAACAAAGAGAATGAGGATGTCAGGCAGGCAGAGCTGAAGGGGGACACCAGGCAGGAGGAAAGGGACAAGTAGATGTGCACTCCAAAGTCCTGCATTCAGGAATGAAGAGTAGGGGGAAATGAGTGAAGGGAGCGTGTGAAAGGAAACTGGGGAGGAGGCACATGGAGAAGGATTGGCAATCAGCAGCTGAGATCACTGCCTGTGGTTCAGATAATTAATTTATTGGGAACAAATGCTTCCTCTCCAACCACTCAAAGTCTCCCCACCCTTCTATATGACTTGTGTTAGTAGTTATTGGTTTGTCATATTGTTCCTGACATTTTGCAACTCCAGCCCAAGCGGTACGCTCAAAGTCTCAGTGTTTTCAAGTTATGGAAAATAACCCTAATTCAGCTCAGCAAAATGATAGATTTAATATTTTGGCCCAATTCTGCTAGGTAGCTCTACTTGCAGGCCATCCTTGAACTTGAATATCAATAATTCACACTCTGGTGTTTTCAGAAAATTTGATTGTTAAAAAATACTATAAAAAATGATCACTTTGTTACAGCTGTCCAGACTACTATTTATGTCAAGTATAGTTATCACACAATTTAGGGCTGACTAGTTTGATGCTAATGCACTGAAATTTTTGTTTCATTCTGACAGCATTATCACTTTAACAATGATTTGTCACAGTGCTTTTCTTGCCTTCTAATTCTTTTAGAAAATGTAGCTGTTATCTCGTACTTGATTTGGGAGTTCATTCTCCCCTCCTGAACTCATGCAATTATTTTTTCATTATGTTGTATCTTGGCTTTTGCTGTCTGGGATGATGTTCAGTGTCAAGGGGTATTTTTTTAATGGTGGTTTGAGGAATTTGTGTGGGCCCGTGTAAAAACTCCCCTCTCCTGGGGTACTCTGAAGAAACTATTCATGCTGCAAATATAAATATATATGAATATATACATACGCATGCATCTAAACAAGCCAAGTTCCAAATACCAGAAGAGAAAAATATAGCATTCATCATTCCTTGGTGCATGAATTCCAAATGCGAAATTTGCTAGCAATAATCTTCTGAAAACTGAAAACTTTGGAAATACCTAAACACTTCCGTTTATGTAATTTTATTTCCCAAATATTTAAAATTATTCAGATTCTAGATCTGGGTTTTTGGTTTAAATTTTTTTCCTGTTTTCATTTGGGCACTACATGTTTTCAGTTTTCTCTTGAATTCTGTGTTACAGTTTAGAATGTTGCAGATAACAGAATAGAGAAATCATTGGAAGTTTACTGCAGTGAAACATTTACTTCATCAAGCAGACTTCTGACTTTTCAAAATCAGTGTTTCTAAACAGTTTGCTTTGATTATTTCTTTCTTTATTCACTACCTAATCTTGATCAGCCAAATTGAATGGTTTGTAGTATCTGGCTTCTCTGTAGTTTAACTAGAAAACCCAAAATTATCCAGAGACAAAGGTGGTACGAAAGTCTGCCATTGAAACTGTATCTGATGTCTGAAATCAAATTGTTTTAATCTCTTTTCCATTAAAAAAAGACATAGGGAAGCTGTGTTTACTTGTAAACAAATAATCTTATGTGCATGGTAGGCCAAGATGAGTAGAGTTCTGCATCTTCTCCAATCTCATGAACAATATGAGATGTTCACATTCTCAAAAAGTTAAAGTCCACTGAAGTATAAAATGTAAAAAAATTAAATTATGGTTTTGCAGTATTTATCTTGCTTTGGAAAGGATTATTTTGAACCTCATATTAAGGGACACATTGTGTGAAGTCACACACCCCATTTGTAACATCCCTACAAACACACTGCACCATGTATGTAACTGGATCTGCTTCAAGAACTTATTTCACACTGGTAGAAACCATTTCCTTTTGCACCTCGTCTTGCTCAAAGTAATTATCAACCGTCACCTGAACACTCATCTGCATATGTAGTAGGACATTAAAAATTGACTTAATTAGCACCTGGCTAACAAGGATGAGCTCCCACCCTAGACCAATGGCACAGCTGCACTGCATTCCTTAAGGAGGACAGGAGCAGCGTTCCTGTCATCCAAGTGTCAGCAGCTGATAAAGTTAGAGGAATGATAATGATTGTCATCAAGACTGCTTGACTGCGTAGTGAATGGCATTACTAAAGGCACCAGAATTTTTTGTTAGGACGAGAGTAAAAGCATTTTCAACCATAGAACACCTGAAAGGAAAAGGCCAGGCCAACACCTGTGTTTTTCCATACATCTCCAGTGCTAATTGCATGAACTACGTTTCAGAGATAATAATTGGTAAGTAACTCTGGAAGTGCATTTGTTGTAAAAGAAGAGAACAAAACCTGCAAAATATTAGGTGCACTGTCAGACCTTACAGGAAGTGGAAAGGCAAATTCAAATTCTCAAGTCTCTTTCCCAGAGAAGAAATTGATCTGACTACATAAGCTTTGCTAGTAAATCAATATTCTCAATACCGAAAATGTTTACTGAATTGAGCACAGTGAGCTAGTAGAGTTTTGTACTCAATTACTGCTGGGGGGGAGTTGAGCCTGCCACAAGTTCTGATCCCACTGACATGCACAAAGACCTGAGGCACAAAGGCCTAAATAAGATTCCTGTGAAAATCACAGGTGATGTTAACCAAGAGGGTGTGCCCAGAGCTCCATTAGATTAAGGGTAACTCTCCTGTAAGTGGTACAAAACCCATCCTAATAGTATGGGTGACCTGTGAAAAAAAAAAAGAGTGCTACTTTAAGAAACCTTCCATGAATATTATCTCTTGCTCCTGTCTGGAATTTGTACTTTGCTAGGTTTGGCTATTAGACCTGCTGATCTCCCTTGAGTTCTTGTCAAGCATTTTAGTTGGGTGTGTGTATCTTCCCTTTC
>VZTA01020995.1:84945-136751 GCA_013398855.1 Mohoua ochrocephala
ATAATCTGAGGTAATTTTGCATTATACTCAATGCAGAAAAATCTAGAAGTCATTAGTGTCTGATGAAGATTAATAAAAGCACATTAGGCAAAATGGCAACTAGAAATAAAGTATCAAAGTCCCTCCAATGTATTTGAAGTGTACTCCACAACTGAGAACAACTTCATAAATAAGTGTGTGTCTGTGGAGTGTCCCTTAAACACTGATCTCTGTCAAAAGAGACTTAATTCTCTGAGAGAGAGAATCTGGGTGAGCAGCATGAGAGGAATCAGTGTGTCCTTGCACTGGAAGGCAACCAAGTGCAGAACCCCAAAGCATGTTCCAATGAAGTGTTGATGCCTTTCTCCACCTGATGCCACAGACGACTGGAACATTCCACAAATGTTTTAAACTGCTGTTTCTGGATGTTACATTTCTAGGTGACTTAATCCTATTACCACATTTTCGACTAATTCCTACAGAAATACAAAAAAAGAAACCAGATTTTTGAATTGCAATTGTTTGCTCCTTATTGATAACTTTTGAAAGTTTTTCCCTTGTTAGTTGAAAGATATTCACCAAACCCCTTGGCTTCCCATTCCTACACAGAGAGATAATGCAGGACTTTTGAAGAAGCTGATGGATCAGAGATCAAATATTTCGGGTACCCCATCAAATCTATAACTGGATAAGGAAAGAGTTTTGTGGAAAACATTCAATTTGTATGCTTAGCATGTGAATATTCATTCATATTCTGAATGGACACTCTTGAGTGCATTTAATTATTTCCTAGAGTAAATATTTATTGTGCTCGATTTGGATAAGAGACCTAGTTGGAAAATTTTGTTTCTATTCATCAACTTTTGAAAACAATCTCTGGTTCTAAATACACTGAAAATTTAGCAAGAACACTTTTTTTTTTTTACTCAGTTGTATGTCAGTGAGATGGCACCAAAGTGCAATGTAGGGGTGACTCCATCTTCAGACACTGTGGAGGGAAGGAACATATTACAACAGTACCCAACGCAAAAATAAAAGCAGCATAATAATAAAATATTAATGCTGTTCAAAGGCAGTAACTCAAAACCATAGCTCATGTTTGATATTTCATTTAGGGTGGTCCTCAGCAATTCCATATCGTAGATGTAGTAGTAAAATGATATTGGAGTGGTTTCTCTTTCTTTTTAGACTGGGAATATAGATCTACTTTCCAACAGTCAATGCTTTATTATCTCTTCTATTACTTGTCCCTTAGTGCCTCGCTCTTAATTCTTCAGCATGCTTTGCCATGAGGAAGAGATGGGAAATAGCACATGGAAATATTATTTGTGCCACAAAAATGTAGTAGAGATGAAGTAAAATATAAAGCTAATTAAAATTTTGCTCAAGAAGGTAAGACATTTTATTTAGCAATTTCTTTTAGACTGTTGCAGCAGGATTAGAAATGAAGGAAGCAACAGTGTTTCAATTAACTTCCCTGAGATTGCAAAGGACACTGGATATTTAATTTGGGCTTTAAGTCTTCTATGAGTGTCTGACAAGCTGACCAATATGAAGGCCTCTCACGAAAATTACTGTATGTATCAAAGTTTTAAATTATTCATATGACGAAATGAAATGATCAACAAAACCACTGGATAATTAATGAAGTTGTCATCTTGACAAGACTAATAATAAGCTTCTCCTTGGTAAATAATCAGCGATACCTCTGCTATAATCACAAAAGCAATTCTACTGTATGTTTATAAGCTCATGGAATATAAATATCAAACCTTAAAAGCAGTTGGTTGAGTTTTGCCAGTAGTCCAATGATTTTACATGATTTCACATAATTGGTTACTAAGTCAGTAGGTAGCTGCTATGCATGTGAATTCACCAAGGAGAATCAGACACGGTGCAATGTACTTGGAAAATAATTATTTTCCTGATATTTTTAGGAGATAGATTAAGAAGAAGCAACAGCAGCAACAGCAGTAATAAGATGTGTATACCTACTAAATCTAGTACCACTGTAATATGTGAAATGATCTGTGGATTTCTTATTCTTTAATTAAAGATTCTGTTGGTTTAATCATAGAGCACCACAGTAATAATGCTGCACTGGATAGATGAAGACAAAGGGCATTAGCATAAGGCTACAGCAAGTCAGATGCTGCAACACAGCTCTGCCAAGCCTCATTTATATTGCTCTATCTCAGACTCCTTCAAACCTCATCTCTACTTCTGAGGGCAATGTCCTACATTTTCTTCAAATCTTTTGTAGAACACGCCATAAAAAGGAGTTTGCACCCGTGGGAAGAGTCCTGACAGACATGGCAGGCTAAGACTTTGTGCAAAGGCTCCATCTTCTTATCAGCACCTGGAGTGAGAAGAAGTGGCTGGAAAACGTCTGTTGGAAGTCCAAGGACGTACAACACCCTGTCTCTCAGACTTTGCCTTCTCTAGTTGCCTTTTTCCCCTCACTCATATTTGTAGAGTAATACCACGGTATCGTTTGCATTTCTGCTTTTCTAATGCTCCATGCAGCATGCACGCCTGGATGAGTTCATCACTTTACATTGCACTGAGGACCATCTCCCTGAAAAACCTGGGCTCTCATTCCATTTTGTCAAAACATAGAATCTGTAGACCTCAAAAACTGCATATTACACCATTCCAACTTGCAAATCCTAAGTAGGACTGGGCCATATGTACGGGGAGCAGTATCTATTTCTCTGGGTCTTAAAAAAATAAAAGAAATGAGAAGTGGTCCCAGTGCCTTATTAGTTGGCTGTGAGCACATATTTTCACACAAAATCTGGATACCATAAACCCTCTGGGCATTGGCATTTCCATTTTGGCAATGAAGGCATTTGGTTGTTATAGACAGGAAGGTTCAGAGACGAAAAGCAGCATATTCCAAATATTTCCTAAGACAACACCCAAAACCTTTGCAACCTATTCTTTTTTTTTTTTTTCTTTGAAGATAGGTTAAAAACGCAGCTTTGTGTCTTTCTCATTGATGAAAGTCACGTCAAGATTTTAACTCCTTATACTAAACCACCTAAGATAAAGTTAAAACTGCAGAATCTACACTGCACTCACTACAGGCACTCCAGACGCTCTCTGTGCTGTCCCAGGAACATCTGCTACTTTCTTCTGGGTAAAAATATGTTGTTTGTAACTTCTCTTCTGTCTACCCAGAGGCACTGAAGGTTTTCCATTCCTTTTTAACTCTTATGTGGCAAGTTTTGTGTCCTTTTCTAGTCCCCAGCAAGAGCTGCCCCGTGCTGCTCTCACTAATTGTGTGAACATTTCCAGACCCCCCCGCTCTCAGTGTGGTTTATTGATGCTCTGCACAGCAGAATACAAAGCAGACTTTTTCAATATTCACACAGAGAATTTGTAGCTTGTTACAACAAGGGAAATCCCAAACCCTTTCGGAAGGAAAATCAGCTTCCAACCAAGAGTGGCTCTAACAAGGGAGGCAAGGGACAGGGAGGCTGCTGCACACGGCAGGATTTTGGTGCCAGGTTCCAGTGCTTTGGGAATAAGGGTGGGAGCAGAGGTGCATTTAGCTTCCTACCTGGGAAGCTGCCATGTGCAGATTAACAGCTATGATCCCACTGCACTGGGAACCAGTAAGGCAGGGAAATTCTGTCTCTGCTTTGTGGCGAGGATCCTGTTGCTCACATTATCAGCTCATTTTCTATTCTTGCTACGGGATTCCGAAGCAACAAAAGTTTTATTTTTGTAAGTATACTAAAAATACTGTTGGGTGCATGCATTTATGATGCTCGTTCTTCTGAAATCTAAACATGCAAACACAGTATAATGAATTTTGAGGAAAGTAAAACCCCAATGGCAACATCAGTGTGTCAGAATTTGTGGTCTCAGGCCATCTAGTTGCAGTGGAGAAACAGTTAAAGCAACTTTTGCTTGGGCATTTCTGTAAGTTTATTTGTGAAAACATATTCCAAGCATGTACGTTAAACACGGTAACTTGGCATTGCCTTGGCAAATCTGGTTCCATATCATTTGGATCCCAGATTTCACATCTTACGCTCCACTCTCACAAAAAGCCAAAGGCAGTGTTTTTGTCAAGTGAGAAGGAGTGATATTCTGGGAGACAGGCGGCAGAGAATGCGTAGCTGGCTGATTGCAGGGATTAGGGTGTGGGGTTTGATTTTTTACAAAGCGCTGAGGGCTAACAAAACCCACCATTTCAAGTTTTCTTTATTTCTTGCACAAAATAATAGTTTCCTGATTGTCATGAGACAGCACACTAAAGTGTGAAAATACTGTAGCAGCTGTGGTGGTGGCAACACATGTCATTTCTGTGCATACGCTGAGATTTCTCTCATGAGACTCTTAAATAGATGCAATGAAGCATTCAATACACACAGTTAATATCTAACAGTAATTCCTGCATGTGTTTGTGTGCTATGCTGGCAATATCTGGAATGACTGCCAGCTTTTACAAATAAAAGATAGGTACGACAATATCCTGCTAGGATTGAAATATATCCCAATCAAAACAGAAGGGCTGATTTTGTTTCTGTGGTCTTTGTTTAGCAGTCCTTATGGAGAAAGTAATTAATACAACGAGGCAGGAGGAGGACTGTCTCGTGGGATACACAATCCTTTTGTAACTTGATTCAATTATTTTTTTTTCCTTGCTATAATTCTTCAGTGAATGCTCCACCTTCTCTTCCTTGTGGTTTTATTAACTAAAAAAAACAAACAAAAAAAAACCCTAAAAAAATAAAGCCAAAAAAGAATGAAGTAAAATGACAATGACACTATCAGTGTGACTGTAAACTTCCTGCTGAAAATTCATCCTTCTGAGCATTATGTGAATTCCTGCTGGAAAAGGGCAGCTGATCCTCGACATTATTCAGCAAGCTCCATTTGTATGTTCTTTCACTGGAACACATGCTAGTGAGATGGATGATTAAAATCTTACAAAACCTCGTGCTCTCCCCAGACTCAAACTCTGCTTTTGTTCTGCAGCTTTCAGGGCATTTCAGAACTAAATCAAAACAGTTGTGGCAGAAAGAAATGGAAGCTAAACCGCGTGCTGAGTGCCACTCTCTCCTAAAAGAGGTGAAAGAGGGGATGCAGGGTGAACGTAGGGCTCAGAGCTCACCTAAAATCTTGAGGAGTAACCATGTCACTGACCTCAGGATTTGGCTCTAGCATCACTTTTTTTTTTAATCACTTTTTAGGAATCTAAGGTAACCTCCACTCTGTGCCAAACCGATCTCTGATTTTAAAAAAATCAGGTACAGCACGTAAGCTGATAAATAATTGAAACCTCTATCCCTTAAATTTCTCTACTCAGAGTATTTGCTGTCTACTGCCATATTCTCATGCTACAACTTCACTGGTCCCACTTGAGCCAATAATCTATTTGACTTCAGCTGTTTTTGAAACAGATACAAAATTATTGCTGGCTCGAGTTTACATGTCACCATATATTTTAATCTACTTTGCAGCTAATATTAAATTCATTTCATTGTCTTAAATAATTCAATAGTAGTATTCTTTTGTGATTTTTTTGTCATGTTTTTTTTGTGTTTTGGGTTGGAGTTTTTTTTTTGAGAAAGAAGCATTCAAACTTTTCAATTAAAAAAAAAAAAACAAACAGCAAACCTCTAAGATAGCTCTCCTGTACCGAAGAGCAGACAAGTAACAGCTAAATCTAAAAATAATGTTCTGTAATGGGAATGAACTGTCATTTTTCTGATTTAAATTTATAAAAAATCCACATAATAGGAATGCTTGTAATGTTGGATTGGCACCAGTCCATTCACACCACAAAGAATCTGTATCACACCTTGATCACACTTTTATTACCCTCTGTAGCTTTGTGTATTTCATGAGAGTGAAAAAACCCCAGATTTTGATATCAAACAAACAACCAAGTGTGGATGGTCATACTCCAGAAAACAGTAACTAAGTGTTTTAATAAGCTGCTTTAATATTCAGCATTAATCTTTGGAACTGGGCCCACACAACAGAATTTTGTGTGTCTGCTCTGTGAACCTCCAAAATCAGGAAGGCTCTGAGCAAAGTGATGTGCAAGGCTGGCTTGGGCTGTAAGTCTTAAGCATTCCTTGGTAAAATCACAATGAATACTGTTATTGTAGCCAAACTTATTTAATAAAAAATGCACTTGTATTATCTGACATGTCTGCAAACCATCTGTGAATTGATGGGGTCTATTAAAATAAAAAAAAAAAAGAGAGGGAAAAGTGAGCTCTCTATGAAAGCCCATTTATAAAAGCCATAAAAATAATAGGCCAAATTTTGGTTCTCTCTGATTTTTTGATCTTGAAAAGCTCCCTTGGTTTCAGTGGAGCTACACTGATTTTCATCTGCTACGTATCCATTCTTTAGCATATGCAAAACTTCTGTTATTTGTCTGCATTTCTCTCTTATAAAGCTGAAACAGATTTAAAAAAAAATCCAAACTAAAGACATCCTCCCAAAGCCACTGAAATTGCAATTACTGCTTTACCTTAAATCTGTTTATCTTTAAAATATAAAATCTACATTTAAATTTTGCAATAAGGTTGGATCTGTGTGACCATATATCTGCCTAGAATGCTGTTTTAATATTTCACTATTATTTGCAGATGAATCACAGTTAGAAAAGGGCACTCACTAAAGTCTGGAATTTTACCTATTCAGTTTTGGGGGTTTAGTGGGAAGCTACAAAATAAAATAATGTTCTTTCTTGGCACTTCAGTCTTGGAAGAAAATAAAACATTTCAATGTAAGGATGCCAAAGCATACATCACAGCGAAAACTGATAGTGATTTTGTAATCATTCTGTCTATTTTATTGGCAGGCTACATTTCTGAGGGGTTTGTGAGGAATGCAACTCAACGACAAACTGAGCTCTGTCTATGAAAAATCAATTCTTTTGATTGGATTTTTAAAAGGCATTTCAATATGGTTCCATTGCACATCACTTCCGAGACTCGAAACGCACCAGAGCTCAGCATCTCCCATTTAGCAAGCCAAGAAAATATCTTAGGGACCCTAGAAAAGTATTTCACTGCATTTGCAACTACAGCTTTCAGGTGGAAGGTAGAGGATCATTGATCTGGTTCACAGCCATCCTTCCTGAAAGGTCCTTCCCCGAGCATTCACATCACTCAGAGCTCACACAAGCTCCCAAATCAGGGTCATAATTCTGCACACAGATGCGTAAGTGTTAATTTTCCTGTCAGCTGCCCTATTGAAACAATTAATCATTCATAGACAAATTTTTCACTGGCATACACCAGGCATGACCCATGTAAGTTTTTTCCAAGAAGAAGATCAAGGTGTAAATAGTTTGCAGAGCGATACATTTCGGTTTTGAAAGGGATTTTAAGATTAAGGGTAAGCTGAGTCCACATAAAAAAATAGGAGAGAGCAAATGAAGGTTAAGTTCTGAAATACCCAGTCTAAAGTATATATAGGAATTGAAACAAGATGTCATAGACGGTATTTGATAGCCAATAAAAGATTAGCATTCGGATTCTTCAATTCACCCTCTCCAGCTCCTAGATATTAATGCAATAAATCTTGCAAGTATTAAAATATATGTAAATAGGGCCTTATTTTTTTTCTTAGGTATTGAACCCTTGAAGTTCACATTTTCAAGTTCACTGTAATCATTTCAAGAAGGCAGTTACTGGAGGAATAGGTTTTCACACTGCTACAAGCCCTTAGAGACTTAAAAAAAATGCCACGGTACTGGAAGACTCATAAGAGAACTGCTGGAACCTGGCTTGTGCAGAAAACTTGCAGAACAAAGTCCAATCCCCTGTTATTGCAGGTGGCCATCTCATAGAATCTGTTTAAAAATAGGATTAATCTCCATCTTAAAACTAATTAACTTTTTGCCCCCGTGACTCCCAGTGGGAGACTCTATTTTCCAGCATCTCATGACTTTGCCACTTAAACACTCCTTTATTTTCAACATACGTTGATCTGCGACCGTTTTCTACCTAACAACTTCTCAAGTGATGTTTTCCCTGAGCTCTTTTCCCATTTTTCCCATTTTCTTTTTCCTGTTGCGGCAGTTATAGAGAGCAATTTTAAAGCCTCCTTTTTTTTACTTTTCACATTTTGTCTAGGACAATATCCTTCATTTTCTCCTCTTATAATATTTGTTATCTCTAGTCACTGTAGGAGCTTTACTTTGCATCTCTCCTAGTCTAAGTTTTCTGAAGCTGGGTGAAGAGGACTGCACACTGTGTTCCAGTGAGAGCCTATCAGTGCCCTGCACAATGTCAGAAATTCCTGTCTCTACCACTAATATGACAAATAGTCACATCCTAGGGTCTCATTCTCAGGGCTACATCATTTTGATAGCTCACATATCCTGGTGATGCTCAGAGGAACCAAAAACTTCTCTTCCTCAGATATTCCCTTCTTATCACAGATCATGAAGGTCTTTCCATGTAATAACTTTGTCAACAGCAAAACTTGCCAGTACATTATAATTTTTAATATTTTAAAATAATGCTGATTCTAACTCCTGAAGAGTCCTGCAAATGAATGTATGATTTTTCTAATTTACCTATTATTATTTGCCTTTCATACCATTTCTAACTGGTTTACAATCGCTCTGCTAAACCCCTGTCTCCTCATGCTTCACTAATTGCTTCGTATCGAATGCTTTAGTGAATCCAAATAAAGCATGCACTAGAACTCCATTTATAAAATCATTTTGTATAATACATTTACACAACTTTTACCATCTTTCCCCCTTAATGTTTTGTATTTCATAGATTTTAATCTATATTTGTTCCAGGACCTTAACTACACTGATATGCAACCAGCAGGCCTGTTTGCTTTCGTGTATCTCCTATTGAGGCCTTGGTTCTTCACGGTTCATCTGCTTGCAGAAGTTAATTTCCTTCATTTTTCAAACTTTGTCTCTCTGAAAATATTTATCCTTCCATCTAATTTTGGCTGAATGAAATAACGACTGCTCAATTAGACACCACTGTGGCAACAGTCATAGAAAACAAAATATTTTAAAAATAAAACCTATAGAACTGATTGATAATTTAAGTGAAGAAAACTCTTGGCTGCCACTTGCAAGCTTCACTGCATTGCCATTTCTTTTAATAGCAGCAGGATACAATGTATTTCAGGAAAGTCAAGATATTTTACTGACGTATTGGAATGAAATGCTTCCCAATATTTATCTGATTAATAACACTACCGATGTTTCATATCCATATTCAGATCTGTCCTGTGAGAAACACCAAAAACTTTCCTGTCACTGTGCTTCCCCAAAACAGTCTTGATCTTAGAGTGGTTTTATTTTATTCATCCTGCCCGCTCCTCCACAGTCAATAATGATGTAGGGTTTTTTTCTGAAATACATTTCTTTATTTCTGTCTTCATTAACAGCACACGATACTTTATTTTCCCTAAAGATAACCCTGCCATGCAACACGATGGGGCAAATCTGACTTTTTCTGGCCATCAGAGCTGAAATCTCTTCTTAGGACAAACACAACCCAGCTAAGCTCCATGACTTGAGGATTTTTGTCTTTTACTTTGCCCCTGTTCCTTTGCTGCCTACCATGTGAGGACCAGACTCCAACTAAAAAAGTGCCGGCCCCAGAAGGGCAAAGACAAATGAGCCAGACAAGCCCCCGCTCCCAGCAAGTCCCAGTCACAAGTTCACTCGGAATACAGACACAGCAGTTCTTCAACACAAAGTCGACCTCACTCTTCTGATTCTGCCTGCAATCCTGCATCCCAGTTTGGCCTTTTGTTTTTAGGCTTTGATCAGAACATATTGATAATTTTTTCTGATTCATTTTTCTAGAGGAAATAGGCAGAGCACTACAACTCTCTGTTTTATTTATCCAGCTATTGATCTAGTAAATTTAGCACTTTATTTTATCTCTTACACTCATTCCCTCTTCTTGCATCCTAAACTAGTTGCAAAGATTATGCAGTCACTGCTGAATTCCTCCTCTCATTCCGTAAATTAAAGATGCTCTTATCAACATCACAGAATTTGGCAGCAATGCTGTCTTTAGACATCCATCAGAAATTATCAGTTTAATCAGAGATTAAGAGAACTATCTTGTAAGAGAATATAGTGCCATTGGGATTTACCAGTGAGAATTAATTATATTACGAATTGTGTCAAATGACATTGGGATTCCTAAACTTTATATTTCTATGTTGAAAAAAACCATAGTAACACCAAAAAATTATGTTCTAAAAAACCTCTCAAGTGAATAAGAGGAAATATCAAGCCCAGAAATATGTCAGAAGCAAATCTTCAGGAGAAAATATATTAGGAGTGACCGTGTCTGAAAGTTACATTCAGAATGACCTCGGGAGAATGTGTGCTGCTCAAAATAGAGTTAAGTACATGTCATCTAGCAAATGGAACCATTACAGAGAGACATTACACATACACTGACACAGGAACATATTGGTTGCTAATTCCACACCCCTATTTATAGCTCCAGAGGTGAGAAGATCTCCCGTGCAGAGTAAATGTGCCTCATCTTTGCTGAGTGCAGCAAGGACCTCTCATTTCCCATATGGAGGTGGGAATGGCTTCCACGGAGGCATCCCTGTTGCTTGTACCCAGCTTTTCCCTGACCTTCTCAGGGGTGCCTTAGCAGCACTAATGTGGGTGGTAGAAGTGCATTCTGCCAGGCCTTTTCTAAGGAAGGAAAAGTGAGCTGTTCCAGGACCGCATCATTTAACTTTGCCTATGTATCCATGCCCCAGCATTTGTTCAAGGGGTGCCTAGTGACACACTCTGCTGTACAGTTAATACGACTTTATCTTCATCTGCTGTGGAAGGGAAATGCACTCCTATTCTTGAAATGTCTTGGAAAACACAGAGAAATACAAGTACTAAAACTTCCTTATAATTATGCAAATGTGATGGAAAATGGAAAGGAAGTCTGGACTTTGTTGCTGAAACTGGTTTTCTTGATATATTTTGAAAATGAACGGTGGCTCCACAGAGCACAGTGCTCCCAGGAGGTAAAACCATAGTCAGGAATAAATAATTGTGTATTTGTGGAGATTTTCCCTCAGTAGGCTTGCCTCCAGATCTCCCCTGGTCACTGCAGTATTTGGGGTTGGTATGAAGATCACGTAGCCTGTCTGTTTTCAGCCACTCTTGCTCATCCCAGTACACCTACCGCATCCTGATCGTGAATTGGTTCTCAGTTTTGACACTCTAAAGGGGAGCAGGAAGATCACATTATCTGTAAGGATGATTGAGACATTTGTGGTTCAACCTGCATGCCAGGGGATCCTTGTTAAAGGAGGAAGGCATTTATTCAGTCCCATTCACTATTCATATGTACTGCAAAGAGGCTAAAATAAGGATGTTATAAATATTATGCTCATGTATTCAGGCCGTGTTATAAAGGGAAGCCATTTTAAGCCACTGGATGCAAAAAGGAAGAAAAGAAGAAAAGGAAATATTTCAACTGGTGTTTTATTACTGTACAATTAAGATGGAATGATTAAAAAGGGATGGCCTGATCATTTAACGGGTAGATTTTGTTCTGCTTTCCTGAATGTTAATTCCAAAATAATATATTTGTTACAGACTACTTCTATTCACATACTTAATTAGAGCACCAATTAAAGTGTGCTGTGGAAAACACTGTGGAAAATGCACCCTCTACTGGCTCCTGAAAACATGTTATGGAATTGAAGATTGGAACCGAACTTTTGGAACTGAACTGACAGTTTTCTGAACTATCTTCCCAGAAAATATGCCTGGAAGCAGAAAATTAATGACTTCACTTACAAGAACATGGTTCCTTGTAAAAGAGCAGCTAAATATGTTTTATGTACTAGAATTTATGAAAATACACAAGCCAGAAGAATGTATTTTGGGAATACAAAGTACACTGTTTAAGTGAAGAACAGCATATTGATGCAAAATAATACCTAACACTTATCTTATTGTGCATACAGCATAGCGACGATGGCCATGAAAACAGACTGGTAAAAGAAATGCTTCCTGTATCTGTGATAGACAACAAACTCATCTTTGATTCAGCAGCCCTGCAGGGAGGAGGACAGGATTGTACAGCCAAAAGAGAAAACTAAGTGCATTTGGGGCAAATCAAACAAATCACTGATTCCTAAAATAGAGAGGTATGACCTTTCTACACTTTCCTATTTCAGCAAGACAACACAATTTCTACAGGCAGTACGCATGTAGTTTTCTCCCCAGCCTGTTGTGAGTTGGGATAACTGAGCTCCTTTCACTGCCTGATGGCATAAACAGGACAGCCAGGTGTAACAGATTTGCTCTGTAGCAGTAGGTTCCTGTGTTCACTGCCTGCCTGTTTTTCACCATGGTGCAGGCACCTTTTGAAATCCACAGGCGATGTGCAGATACCTGAGGTATTTCCCTCTCCAGCTGGTCACCTTGGAACAGAAGGGACAGGTCTGAACCCTTTGCAACCAAAAAGCAATTCTGCTTAAAGGAATACTCCAGCTCCTGCGGGAATTTTATTTTTCAAAGAGCCCTGGGGCTTATCCTGGAGCAACTCCTTCTATTTAACAACTTGTAGCTAAGAAAGGATGACAGGAGAAATCCCTGAGACATGAGTAACCCCTGCTGAAACCCACTGGCAGACTGACTGATGTCACTCTGGAGAGCTGTCACATTAGGAGTGTACCCTCCTCAATGGGCTGTGCAGCTGAAGACACTGTCTAATGATGTGTTACCACATAATGATAATGGTCTTCATGGAGCTTCTCTTTAATGATGTGTGTTACTTTATAATGATAATGGTCTTCTTGGAGACAGACTATAACTTTAATCTCACAACCCCACTGAGGAGGTTATACTCAAAGCATTACAACTCTTGTCCATGACCTCTGTGAGCAGCCTGCTCATCTGTGGGTAGCCGACAAAAAGAGCCTTCAAACAGAAAAATAAAATTCAAGTGGGAGGACACAAGCCTTCCTAGATTATGGGGAAAATACTACACAGAACAAAGACTAGTATTTATATACTTATACAATATTTAAATATTATTTATACACTATTTCTATGATATATATAAAAAATAATCTAGTTTTCCTCCACTAGGCTTGCTTCTTCTACCTCAAAAAGTACTTAAGGAATCTTAACTTTCTTTTTACAACACCAGCATATTACGGTTTTCAGTTGGGATATGAGAGCAAATTGATATGAGCCTCACTGGAAACTTGACATTTTGTTTGTTGGAAAATCATGGAGTGACACATGAGATCTTTTGTGCTGATTTCCCTCCTCCATTGCTCAGTGAACATTTTGGCCAGATGTGGAGGGAGGCTCAATAGTTCCCAGTACTTTTTGTAGATTCCTAGTCTCAAAGAGAACACAATAATTGTAATTAGCAGAACTTTTAGCCAGTATGAGAATAGGAGAGATTGCACAGCCCACAAAGTCTTCCAAGTGTTTTTCATTTGACATAATGCATGTCCTATCATTATCTTTTAAATTAAAAAAAAAAATTTAAAAAAAGATAAAACCAGCTTGAAAACCCCCCAATACTACAAACAAAAAGCCCCCCAAAATTCAAGTCACAAGAGCTAATTAGATGGAAGAAAAAGCCTTGCAAAGGAGCTTTTTCTAAAATCCAGCATCAGGACTGAGACTGAAATCTATCCATTTTCCCAACACCCAGATTTGTATCTTCTAATGTTTGTAGGTGTCTTCCCTCCCACATAAAGCTGAAAAATTATGATAGTGTCTGAAAGATTGCTTCACAGCAGCTCTGTACCAACCACATACAGGAAAAAAAACCCTGGACAATGTACTTAAAATAAATGACCTCAAGTAAACAAGAAGTGACCTTAATTCCTTTCCCTGACACCTTTCTGAAATAGTGTGGTCATCTAATCGTGCATTATTTCAGTTCCATGAAAACATTTCTCTAATGAGAATATTCTGATGACTCCTTCAATATGCCTAAGTATAAATGGAAATTATACAGGTAATCTAATAGATCCCACAGTTCAGCCAAGACAGTGTTACAACGCGGACATGCTTTTCATCTTTTAAATACTTTATCTGCTTATTCAAAGTAAACGGCACATCTCATTAGTAAAAAACATATACTTTTGCCTCTCCTTCTATAGGAAATACACTACAATATATTTTCATATGAGAAAAGAAAATACATTTCTGCCTTGAAATAGATACTGGAAGCCAATGAAATGGGCGGAGATTCAATCACTAGCATAGGTGCTCTAAGAATTCTTCAAGCTAAACCAAAACAAATCGGGCATCAGTGAACATCTGTTCACTTTAACTCTGATATTTGGTGTAAGTCATCTTAGTTTACCTGGATAAGATGAATTTCTCTTAAATTTAGACTCATGTATCACAGACAGCTATACCTCAGTTAGTCATCAATGTCAACTCCATCCTTACTTTTATTTATCCTTCTTTTTATCTGTTTAAACTTTCTGCATCTAAACCAGTCCATAGCATATACAAACTACTTTAATATACAACTGTGTCAGAAAAAGAAAAGCCCACAACTAACTCCACCCATGAAAAAAAACCCAGAGATTCTCACTCTTTTTAAAATGAATCTGTTTTACTCACGAGAAATTCACTTGAAGCTTCAATTTCTTTTATGTTGATACATAAGATCAAGTGAGAGGCTAAAAAGTTCTGTGTACAGGATAGATATAACCAGATATAGCCTTAAGACTGCCTCAAGACTGTAGATCTGGCCGTCCAAAAAGCAATAGTAATATTTGTAAACTGAGAAAATTCAATCAAGAATTATTGCTAAAGAACTGCATATGATTTAATTTTGCTTATTCACTCTTTAGGATTTAATAACACAATTTCAATGATGATGCCAAGAATGAAACTTGATCATTTTGCATAGCTCATACCAATGAAATATACCAATGAAATACCAGCAGAGTTTAACAAATCAAGCATTATTAATTCCAAAACTTCAGCATTGCTGCAATGTAGAAACTTTAACTTAGACACCCATTGCAAAAAAATCTGTCTTAATTATATTTTTTCCCCGCTTTTGGTCCATCTTTTGTATAATCACATCACTATCTCAGAGGTATTCTCCAATATTCACTGAAAACTATTCAGGGAATCCTCTAGAGAGATTTTATTACCTAGATAGCTTATTTTCTAAAATTTTAAAAAGATGCCATAATATGTTGCGGTGAGCTGGGAAGGGGAGGTCAAAAAAGATATTAGGCCATGATTTGGTCCAGAGAAAGCCTCTTGGTTTTCAGGAGAAAGCCTCGCCCATCCACTCATGCATATTCATGTACCCTGCAAGCTGTAACTAAATCCCTCATGCCTGCCCCTCTCTCCCTATTGGTTGGTTTGTAACACCCGCCCCCTGCCCCTCTCTCCCTATTGGTTGGTTTGTAACACCCGCCCTTCTCTCCCTCTCTCCCTATTGGCTGCTCTGTAACACCCCGCCCCCTCCGAATCCCCTCATAACCCCGAGCCAAACGGAAGTTCTTCCTCTCGGTGCTTGGGTCGCCATGTGGGCTCTCTCCTTTCCCGGCGGGTCTACTTAATAAAAGCTATGGCGGCCAGCCCGAGGGCCACCTCTCCACCTCTGGGGCGCCTTGTGCCATCATTCGCAGGGAGGTGCAAGGCCCACAGCGGCCATGAGTGGGGACAGCTAGCTAGCAGAGGTGTTAACCTCGCCCGGAATCCTGTGCAGACGGGGTTCTGTGGAACACGCAGCAGCTGTCCCACTCAGCACCAGAACCTGCAGGCGCATTTTTTTAAACAATAATAAGTGGATAAGACATCAGGTTTCTTAACTGCATCCTAATTTTGAAGATCGAACTCTGCTGTGATCAAATGCCAACTAATTTTGACAGATTTTGGAGATTTTAAGAGACACTATAAGCAATTCTGCATAAAATATATCAAACTTCTTGCACATCAAAATGAGCCTTTGCTGCTGTAAGCAAATAGCTTCTAAAATTGGAATTGATGGAGTAAGAATTTTATGTCTTCTGCTGTTGCCTCCTAGTACCTATTTTATTGCACATCACCAGAGGGAGCCACATTTTACAAAATTTTAGTATTGCTTTGATGCTCTGAAACATAATTGGTGTCCCAAAATACTTCCAGTGTTTCTTGAGCAGAACACAGGCTCAGTCTTATTCTCCACTGGGTCAGGGTCAAGATGTGCTTTAGGATATAAATGGCACAATGGTTTCTCCCAGTTTTCAGACAGACATCCTTACATCAGTGCTAACAGTTACTAAAATGAGTGAAAAAAAATACTGCTTAAAGGATGCTTTTTTCCAGGGTGGTGGGAATCAGCTTTTCCAGTGAGCAAGCTGAGTCAGTGAGAGGTGCCTGCTTGTGATGCCCGTGAGAGGTGGAGGGCACCATGTGGCCACTTGCTCTCTGTGCTGGCCCACTTTTTAGAGAAAGAGCACCTGGCCAGGGCTGCTGCAGGAAGGCCAAAAAAGCTTTTTTCCCTTCTGTTTTCACAGGCCTGTTTCTCACATGAAGGTTAGCAGCTGATGCCCCCCATCCCTGGAGAAGCACAGTCAGCGAGGTAAGGTGGCAGACAGCACTGCCATGAGCTCCCTGGTGGTGAGTACTCACAGCAAGGGGTGGTAGGGCAGAAAAAGCCTCTTTGTTTCAGGACTGATCTTCTTCCTCTCCCTACCCTGTGAAAAACTCAGCTCTCACATTTCATACAGCTAGTCAGAAGGAGTCCAAGAGGATTTTCCAGTAAATCACTGCTTTGCCCTCCTGACACTTTGGGACAAACGACCTTCTGCTGCAAGTGAGGCAGAGGAGCCGCACTGAGCTGGGAGAGCTAAGGCAGATTAGACACAGTGGACTGGAAAGGTAGGATAAATTGGTTGTTTGCCAGCACATAAGCCTAAATGATAGCTCTGATAATCTTTTATTTTTACTGGACACCAGGTTCTGGCACACTTTTATTTTTCCAGGCCACCAGGGCTCATGGAAATACATGTCTGATTGAGTTAGTACACATACACTGGTTACATATAACCTATTCACGTTTAAACTAAATTTTTATTTAATTTCTGTAATGTATATTAATTTCTATCCATTCAAACAGGTATAATGCCTTATCATTTTTATTTTAGTAAATTACTCATTTTTCTTCCTTATTTTTATATATTGGTTTAGATTTTGGTGTAATAAATACAACTCATGCCAAAATACCTCCACACAGTAGAGTCTTTAAGATACCACTGTCCAGATCCTGAGGTCAATAAGCATCTATATAATACTGTTCAAAGATTTGGTCTATGAATGTTCCCAAGCTAGATAATTTTTCTCAGGTGTCAGACTGCAGACCCCTCCCTCCTTTTTTACTTCCATATATCCCCTCCTGGGTTAGGTATTAGCCCCAACCTTAGAGTGACTAAGAATTATTTATTTCTGCATAGGCTTGTGACTTGTTGGTTTACCTTCAAGTTTGATTAGATCCCATTAAAAGTTGAGAGGAAACAATAAGTTCTCTCACTGACTCCACTATACAAACATGGAGAGAGAAGTTACTCCCAAATACAGGAACTGACCCTTGCCTCACAGTGACTAAAAACTGCTTTTCCTCTCTTCTTTCTTCAATATGTGCTAGAAAGTTATTCTTGAAATTTTTATTTCACATCATATGACTGAGAGGAATAAAAGACATGCAACTTTCTGTCGTGGTTTGACACTGGCCCGACGCCAGGCACCCACAAGAGTCACTTGCTCACCCTCCCCTGCCACAGCTGGGCAGAGGAGAGAGAGGAAAAAACAATTAACTTAATTCATTAGTTGAGATAAGAATCGGGAGAAAACACTTCAAGGGAAAAAACAGGCTTAACTTAAAGTTACAAAGTGAATTTATTGCTAACAGAATCAGAGGAGGATAATGAGAAATAAAATAAACCCTTAAAAAAACCTTTTCTCCCAGCCCCTCTCTCCTTCCCACTGACAGGGCAGAGAGACAGGACTTGGGGGTTTTGGTCAGTTCATCACCTCTGTGGCCCCCCTGCTACCAAAAACCAGGCAGAGCAAAACCAATACACTTGCCAGAAATCAGCACAAATACAATAACATAAAATTGACACAGACCACTGGAAAATCAAATCCCATGAACAGGCATGACTTGTCATATGAATGACAAGAACCTAGAAACAGGTCCTAACTAAATCAATATATTCAACTACAGAACCACAGAATCATTTAGGTTGAAAAAGACCTTTAAGATCACCAAGTCTAATTGTTAATCCAGGACTACCAAATCCACCACTAAAGCCATGTTCATCAGTCCCACATCTACATTTCCAAATATTGCAGCCTTTTGGGGTGAAGGAAGGGCAAAGTGTTTGCAGCCCCTTTGCAGTACGTGTATAACAACTGGTTACATCCTCCACCAAAGAGTAACGCACATCTTAAAACCCCAGAACAGTTTAGAACAGTTAAGAACCCAGAACAGTTCTGAAGGGTCATCTAAATTTACTTTCTCTCTTCCAGTCTCCTCTCAATAAAGACTGTGGGAAGCAGAACTACAAAGAAGATACTGAATTTGCAAATGTTTCCAGTTATTAAAAAAATTTCTAAATTACTGGAGGCACTGTATGGCAATGCAGTCTCCACAAACTTTTACCTTTTCAGAAAGATGAGCTCCACAGTAGGTAATACTTGGGCATCACATTCAGCATCTTCAGATTTGTCCATGGAGCAGGAGTAATGTTTGAAATCCTGTGTTACATAATGTTACCAGCCATTCTGTCCTATCCTGAGGTCTTCAGTGAGCCATGAGCTATTCTGGACTGACAAACACATGCTAAAATAGAGCAGGACAGAAACTCTCAACTAAGAAAATTAGCAATAATTTTCCTAAAAGCCCTCTGAGAAAACTTTAAAATTTTAATCTAAAATTTCCAGTTCCACAAATACAAAGACCTTTTTCCTCACAGATGGAAAGAATTAAACCAAGGAAATCAAACTAAGTCAATAATTAAAGCAGCATTAGCAGTAAATTGACAGTTTGTTCAGTAATGAAAACCATCAATTGCCAACTGTAATGAAATGCATTATTAAAATCATAATGAGGGTGTAAATACATAATGCTGCATAAAGATACAATCTGAAGGAGTTACCCAGTATAGGAAATAATTAACCTAGAATAACAGCAGCAATACAAAAAAACTGGGACCTACTACAGGTTGTAGCTCAGAGGAAAAGGGAACACCTGTTGACCTTTTCTCTATATACTGTTCCTGTGAGTTCAGGAAAACATGCCTTTTTGGGATGGCTTGCAGGGAGGCGGGCATTCTAGCCACTGCAGGCACCAAGTAAATGAGACTGACTAAACTTTTCCACTCATAGCTCAAATTGTGGAACTGAGGCCAAGACACAAACTTTCTTTCCCAGCTGTCCTCTGTGCTGTAAACCACGATGCCTTCCACTCTAGCAGGGTCACCAGATTTAGGAATTCCGTTTGGTTTAAGGGACTAACGCTTTCCCGACTGAGAAGGCATCAGGCAGAGGATAGATGTGCTCTTCTATTAATCAGAGCTCTCTAAAATACATATTCTCCTTCTTTTCCCATCCTCCTCAGATTCCAACTAATTCATTGCAACAAAAAGCTATCGAATTAAAGTGGATCATTGTGCAGAGCTGTAGAAAATGCCATAACCATGATTTTGCTAAAGGTCTGTGTCCTTTGCACTCCTCTGCACAGGAGTGGTTGTGGAAAGCAGACCCCAGGAAGGAAGTGCTGTAGTAGACAGCATGACAGTCTCATTTGGATAGACCAACTCAATCAGGTAGCAGTGTTAATCAGCTAATGCAAAGAGTCAGCTTGAAGTTAAAATACAGATGAGAAAAAAGGAAGACAGAAATCTGAGATGAACTTTTGAAGCAGATGAGAAATGGTATGTAGAAGAAGGAAAGAAAAAGAGCAAATGTAAGAATCTAAAAGAGGAAATCATGGAATCAGAGAATGGCCTGGGTTGGAAGGGATCTTAAAGATCATCTAGATCCAACCCCCCTGCCATGGGCAGGGACACCTTCCACTAGACCAGAGTGCTCAGGTGCTGAATTTAATGTCATAATGGTGGTAAGATTTTAAAAACCTTCTGCTGGAATCTGTATTTATGCAAATTGAAACTGTTACATAAAAGGTAATAAAGACATAATCAAAACCACAGCTCTGTTATGAAGCACATGTTTTCATTAGTGAAATAAGTCACAGCCCAGTTATACTGATCTGTTTACCTAAAGATGGTTTAGAAAGCCAAGATTTGGAAGACAACAAAGGAAAATGAAACAAGGAAGAGTCACATTCAATCTAGATAAGCAACTTCCCACTGAACACCAAAGGGTAGTTGAGATCCTACAGCGAAGTTCATCCTGAAGCCAGAGCAGAAAAAAGAGGTGGGGAGGACTGAGAAGGGTAAAAATTTTTAAAATATGTGCTACTTGAAATAGGAATAGGTGGACAGTTTTATGAATGGACTGTGCTGGGAAAAAAATGAGACTACAGGTGGCTCACCACTACCAGCACCCCAAGCAGACAGTCGTTCTTAAACAAATCTTGTTGCAATGAGTTGGTAGCAGGGGGATCAAAAGTCCAAGGGACCATGGTTTGGCCCAAGAAAGCCCCCTCCAGGTTTGTTGTAAGAAGCCTCGCCCATCCACTCTTGTGAATATTCATGTACCCCTGCAAGGTGTAACCAAAGCCCCCATTCCTGCCCCTCTGTTCCCATCAGTTGGGTTTGTATCACCCGCCCCTTTCCCCTCTCTTCCCATTGGCTGTTTTGTATTACCCGCCCCTTTCCCCCTCTCTTCCCATTGGCTGTTTTGTATTACCCGCCCCTTTCCTCCTCTCTTCCCATTGGCTGTTTTGTATTACCCCGCCCCTTTGGGACTCCCTTATAACTCCCACCCTAAAGGAAGTTCACTCTCTTGGTTCCTGGGACACCCATGTGGGACCTTTCTCTTCCCTGGGGTTCTGCACAGTAAAACCTATGGCAGCCCAAGAGCCACCTCTCCACCCCTGGGGGTGCCTGATCCAACATGCGCAGGGAGGTGCCTGGCTATCACAGCCCTGGGTGGGGAACAGCTGGCTAGCAGGGGTCTGGCCCCATCTGGGACCCCTCAGCGAAGGGGTTCTGCGGAACACGCAGCAGCTGCTCTCACCCAGCACCACAGAACCTGCGTTAGGCGCATATTAAGAAAATCTTATTAAAGGCATAAAGGTCCGTATAACCAGTGCAGTGCCCTGGTAACCCTTGGTAGAGCAAGGTATGAACTGCTGGTCACAGAGGGAGCAGTAGGGCAGGTGTTCACTGCCGTTTAAGCCTGCTGGTGCAATCCTAATCAACATCCAGCCTCAGAAACTGCGTGGGACAGCAGCTCGTGTGATCCCGTGCCGGGGGCTCTGCAGCCTGAGGGAGGCGGTTCAGAAACACAGCAAGACCGTGGCTACCTGGATAAGCTTGAGGGCAAGTGTGCCACCTACCTAAATTCAGATTCACATCTTTACAAGTGTGCTGCCCTACTAATTTCCTTACGACAATCACCTCAGCCTCAGTAATTTTCACCCCAAGAGACAAGGCAAAAGTTCAGTATATGAGGATGTGCTCGAATACGTGTTGCTGCGCTGGCAGCTTGCCCACCACAGAGAAGATATGAATAATCTGTGACAATAAAGGGGCAATACTATGTCCTTTGAAAGGGCCATCTTTCAAAAATGCTTCATATTATTTATGCCCAGATATAAAAAAGCCACTAGTTAATGCAGTTAATAAACCGTGACAAGTTTGCTTTAAATTAGTGGGATATCTAAATCCAACATTATTTATTAGGCAATATGATTTTTTCTTGGTATTTATCCATCAAACATGGCACTCTTATTGCACATGTATTATGCAAAGTGTCAAATTAAAGTATTGCTTATAAAAATAAACATTAGTTACTGAAGTGATCCAAATGCTTGATTAGAATGCTATCTATGGAAGCTAATAAATATTTTTAACAAATCTTTTGAACAGAAGTGGGAAAGCTTGTAAGAAAAATTTTTGGGGTCTCACCTCCTTGCTATTCCTTTGTCCAAGCAAACAATGAGATAGAGAATTAAAGTGTAAAGAAAAACACATCTCATGAGGGCTAATAAACCAAAGACCACATTAGCTATTAAGGCATGTGTCTTACAATGAGAAAAAGAACACAGTAACAACCAACAGGACCTCTGCAGCAATTAGAGTGCAGGAAGTCATGAATGGAGAATGGAGTCTCTCTTTGGATTCATTCCACACCATGATTTGACTTGCATTTTTCAGCTGGAGCAGGCTCAGTCTCCATAAATGCCCACTCATTAGGAACTGAGACCTGAAAAATGCTGAGAATGATTCATTCCCACAGGATTCAGCCAGAAATAAAGGCAGCCACTGACCTCATGGCTTTTTAGGGAGATATCAGGATCGAGCCTTTGAAACAGATGTTGGAGAAAGAGGCAAATCACTGTTTAGTCATAGCAGAAAGTTTATCTTCCAAAGTTTGGCACTGTGGTACACGTGTTAATTTGGCTTTTTCAGCCAGAGTAGACACTACAAACACAAAGTTAAGTATTCTTTAAACACTTTAAAGCTGACTTGATCACCTTGGACATGGTGATGAAGTAGGGGAGGAGAAAAAGGGAAAAAAAGAAAAAAGTATCCCATTCTTAAAATATTGGGTGCAATTTCTCCTCATGCTGGGACAAGGAGAAGGAATTTCTCCCACGGCATTAAGCTTTCAGAGGATGTTGAATTGAAGTATAAATGGTGAACAGAAATGAAATGGGTAAGTGCAGGCATAAGCTGAGGAGCGTACACAGTGAGCTTACTGTGTACAAATAATTTGCTACCATGATTATTAAATATATTTAGCTCTGTTGAAAAACAACAAAAGTACTTACACTGGGGAATTGTACAGTCTCTGAGCCAGGGTAAAATGCTTTTCTTTGAAAAGTTATATCAATTATAGAAATAGTAAATAGTTAATTCACTCAATAAAAAATTACAAAATTTTATGGCAGTGAGAAGATTTTTGTTCACTAAGTCCAACTTTTTATTTGGAAAACTAAAATGGTATCAATGAACAAGCAACAGGTTTCACAACAGAAGAAAAAGGAATATTCCATTGCCAGAAGGGTTACAAATATGCTCCTTTAAAACAGCCAAGTAACAGACCCAGCACAGTCTGGGGTAGCACCCCAGTGCAGCCAGCTAAACATGCAAAGCTTCCACAGTAGGAACCAATTTTGGGACTGTTTTTGAGACAGCTGTCAAACTGCTGACTAGCAGAACGTGATCCAATATTGCAGCAGGCAAATATGTGTCAGCTTAAATTTTCAGAAGTACATGCACAACTGTATTTTAAATTTCTGCCCTTTTTATGTGGTTTCTGTGTAACCACATTAACTGAAAAAGCAAATAAAGTAGCCCTTCTTCACATGCAGGGCTTCTGTAAGCCTTTGAAATCACTTGAAGGATGTAGTGGTAGAGTACAGCAAACATACTTGCATGCAAGCTAAGCAAGAGGTATAATAAGTATTTCTGGCCCAGTATCTCAAATTCCAGAACACCATCTGGTCTATGTAAGATTACCTGTTTAATGTGTTGGTCTTTAGATTAAGTAATTGGTTCTTAGGCTGAAAACATAAATAACCTTTGATTTCCTGGCATTTATCCTGCTTTAAACATGATCAGGGAGTAGTTAATGAAGATACACATTTCAAATTGATAAAAAGCCATATCAAAAAAAAATCCAGAACACATTGAAAGACTCAATGGATATGGTTATTTGAAACAGAGCCCATTGATTTAGCCACAATTCACATTAAAATAACTGCAGGCAGACTCCTAAAAATCACTGCATATTGTAGGAAAATCACTGTAAGTCACTCATGCAGAACAAGGTACTACAGTCAAATAGGTATTCCCAAGAACTTTCACTGAAGAAAAACTAAATATTCTTTTGAAAATTTGAAAAAGGTTAGGTGCATTACCTATACGAGTGTAACTCGATCGGTTTTAGTGAAGCTCTGTGAACTTACAATACTTGAAGCCCTTTGCCACAACGAGGAGCTTCCTTTCCAGAAAGACATGAGCAAATGTGTGAGGTTATGAAAATATTATTAAAATGCAAGTCAAATGAAATTTGGTGAAGGTTACTGAAAGCAATATTCTTTACAGAAAAACCAAATGACAGAAAGCCCTGCTTTACTATCGCTCTTCCAGCAGTGAAAACCAGATTTCTGTGTTAAATATTTCTCAGGGATTATCTCAAATCCCTGTTTTCTTGCATAAACCTGCCAGGAAATCTGTGCTCCTCCATTTCACCATTATTTATTAAATCTAATGCAATGCAGAACATTACTGTATAGCCAGACTTCATATTTTAGAAAGCTATGAGCACTTCAGGAGACTTTGTTGAGAATGCAAATATCGCACACAGAGCAGAGAGAAAGGAGCAGAAATTACTTCCATTCTACCCCACAGGTTTATTACTTTGTCAAGATGTTCTGCTCAGAAAATTATCCAAAATTTTCACCAATCGCACCATGGTTTCATTTTATGTGAAAGTCATAGAGAAGATCAAAAAAAGAAAAACTAAAAAGGGAGGCCACAATATACCAGGAATACAGTTAATGATTCAGAAGTTGCATTTGACACTTTTACTGACGGTTGTCTCAACTCAAACTTGGTAAAATTAACCGAGGTAAAATTAACTGATTTTATCTGAAGATAGATTTTCTACAGATAATGACACAGAATTTGTACTTGTTTCTTCTAGTTTAAAGCTAAGCTAAAAAAAGAAAAAAAGGTAAAACAAAGGTCAGAAATATTTACTAAGTGCAAATAATTTGCAAATAACAGCAAACATTTAACACTAGCAAATTGTTGAAAAACAATATCCTTCTATCCTGGTAGAAGCCATACATAACCTATCTCTTAACTGCTGTTACTGCCCTACAAGTCGCTCCTTTTCTAATTCAAGAGTCCTTTTCAGACTTTCTCCAAACCAACCAAAATACAATTATATTATTTTTCCAACTAAAGATTGCCCATTAAACCCCTGGTCCGAATTGGTACTTGGGTCTTTAGGGTAGACACAGCACAGGGCTGTCTGGGAGGACATTAATAAACTTTCATTTATAATTTTAAATACTTCCTTTATGGACAGAAAATTGAGGCCTGGCAGTTTCCTGTGCTGAAGTGTTGTGGAAAAGTGTGAAAAGCTCTCACATCCTCAAAAATTTTTTCAGTGTGGGAGAAAAATCTTAGCTCTGCTACTCTGGTGTTCAGCATGAGGGCTGTCTGAGAAGCTCAGTGCACAGGAGTCGAACTTTGGCAAGACATTGGCTGCTCCAAACGTAGTTTCCTTGCAGAAAAAAAATAATTCCTCCCTCATTTATCAATCCATTGACCTAAGTGGCATCTGTTCAATCTTCTACAAGGCAGTACTTGACAAGAATCTGATTCTTTGGACCTGTTCCTTCTTGGCACCCAAAATGGTTTTATGATATCCTGGCAGCACACATTGGCTCTGAATCCATTTTGGCTCACTGTGGGAACTTCCTCTTCAGAGAATCCTCAGATGACTTTTGAATTGGTCCCTTAGTCACACCCAGCATACCAACATCATGGTCATACTGGGATTTCTAAATTATATTAATTTATATATTACCAAATCCTACCAAAACCAGCCTATAGAATATTAGCACTACAATTGCCGTTGTCTTCCAGTATTGCTGTACTAATTTCTGTCATTAGATTTATATTTTATTAAGCACATCATTCCCAAACAACTGGAGATTCAATTTCTTTTGTTCACATAACCTGGTTCACATTCTAGACTATATCCATAGTTTGAGAGTGAAAATGTTTTCCTAGAAAATGTGGATTTATCTTTTCAGCAGGTGATCTGAACTTTTTGAACTGAAATACCAAAAACTCTATTTCCTTAGATTATTTAGAATAAGCCTTTCCAGTGCATAATACATTACAGAAATTTAGGGGAACCTTCCAAGCCTACCTGCCTTACTATTTACTGTTATTGTTATATGAAAAATGTAGCGGTTCAAATTTCAGGGTCTCGTGTAAGTTTTTTACTTCAATATCATATGCTACCCTCGAGGTGGCTTACTAATGCATTTTGACTTTTACCCCGGCATTTGCTTGTTGGTAACCTACTGCTGGATTTTTAAAGATTTAAAATTGCATATTTGTGCAATAAGTAAAATACAAACATTGGGGTAGCAGCTATGGGAAATATCACTTGGGTATTTTCTATTACCTTTTTTAAAAACAAAACAAAAACCAAACCCTAAATGTGCCTTAAGGGCACAAACTTTGAAATATACCTTGTTTCTAACACTACTGAATTTGTGTATTGTTTTTGTATTGTTATTCCTCATTCTGACTGTAAATCTGGTGAGACTACAGCAGAACTCTTTACAGTGCTGCTTCAGGGTGTTCAGACTTCGCGCTGGAGTGCCGGCTACGACCTAAAACACCTCTACAAAAGTAACTCCGAAAAGACCTCCCAAGGCCCGTAGGAAGCTGCATTCCATCTCACCTTCGACCTTTAGAGGGCACTGCTCCCTTTGGATACCCACCGATATTCCAGAAGGGCAGGATGCTTCCATTACCTGGGAGAGGTAAAACTTGGGAGCAGCAAAAGGAATTTCAGAGGACAAGACAATTTCTTGCTTTGCTGATATGGGGAAGGGAACCCATTCATCATGTGCCACACACTTAGTGAACCCTTTACGTTTTGAAGGGCAGCAGGGACTTGAGGTCTTGTCAGCGTGGCTTTGACAATGACACTCCAGTGGCTGCTGGGAGGAGAATACCTACAGTGGAAAGGGCAGAGGGAAGTAGTAATAAAAATGAAATGCATCCTACTCCTACCCCAGTTTGAGTCTCATTTTCATGCAGACATGCAAACACAATCAAGGCCAGCACGGCTTCTGTCTGAGCTATCAGCACACCTTGAAGAATCAATACTGTTTACAGAGTTACAGCTGCTTTTCCACAGTGTTAAGGAAACTTCCCAGTGCGACCATTCACGAGACTCTCTGGCAGCCACACTCCCAAAGTCACAGATTTTCACTGCTGGGACCAAGGCCCCTTCGCAGGGGTGGCTCCAGTGACCTGACAGGTCCTGCTGGACTCCCTGCAGTCCCCACTCACCCTCAGACCAGGTTTCCTCACCAGCTCGATCTCAGGATTTCCACAGCAGAGCCTCAGACATCTCATTCCATAAAGCCATTTATCCACAGTGCAGTAACACAGAAACGGGCCAAAATGATGCCTCCAAGGAGGGATCCTGAGCAAAGGAATCTCCGGGCTTTTATCCCCTCACAGTCCAAGAGCACCAAAGTCTCGCTGTTCCTCCTGAGCCATGGGCGCCTCTCAGTGTCCCTCACCTGGCTGTGCCACAGGTCCCTGTGCCCTTTGTTGTGCAAAGGGTGGCGATTCATGGCCTCTTGTCTTGGCTTCCCACCCAGAGCTCAACCTGCAGCTCCATTCATAGCTGTACCGAATGTACTCCTCAAGAGTCAGAGTGTGATTTCCTAAAGCCTCCCTCAGGGCTATGAAAGGCAACAGTGTGGGGTGAAAATTTGAAAAAGGCCAAGAATTCGTCTAGTGAAAGACTTGCATTCTCTTTTTATTTGTAGTTTACCCTCCAATACTAAAAGTAAAAGTAAACTTTTCGGATTTATTATTTAAAAGAAAAGAAAACAAAACAAAACAAAATACAAACAAATGACAAAAAGCTGAACAGAAACCCCCTACTTAGCCACTTAGAAACTCTGAGGTCCTGAGAAGCAAATAAGCTATGAAAAATATTAGAAATAAAATCTAAAAATCTGATCTCTCCTCCTCCTGGCTGGTTGAGAATTGCATTTGCATGTTCCTCATGCTTCCTGATGCATATTTTCTTGCTTTAAAGAGCTGAAATAGTCAGGCAGTCTTACACATGCCAGAGAATTTCCAATAATAGAGCTAGTCTCTCCAAAACAGGCTGGTTTGGAGAAAAATTCAGTTTATCCCTCGAAGTAGCATCCTTTCTTAGGTGAAATCATTGAATGGGGACTTCACGACAGGTGGCTTGTACCGTAACGCTGAGACTGCACTTGGAGTGCTGGGCTCAGTGCTGGGCCCCCCACTACGAGCGAGACTGAGACACACTGGGGAGAGCCCAGGGAAGGCCAGAAGATGATTAAAGGACTGATCTGTCCTTTGTGGAGAGGCTGAGAGAGCTGTGACAGTCCAGCCCAGAGAAGAGAAGGCTCAGGCCTCTGATCCATGTGTCCAAAAACCCAACGGGAGGAGTAAAGAGGCAGTCAGGCTCTTGTCAATGGTGCCCAGGGACAGGACAACAGGCAATGGGCACAAATGGGAATGCAGAAAACTCCATGCCCAGCATCCTACCCTGCACCGAGTCCTAATAAACCAGACACCACCCCAGTGGGGATCCTTCATCTCCATCCCATGCCCAGGGCCTGCAGCAGTGCCTGGGGATGGTCAGGCCGTGGTCAGTGCTGGACTCATCCTGACTGACCTGGAAACTACAGGACAGGGATGGTCAGGGAGGGAGGGCACTGGACTGCACCCCAAGACCATCTTTCTGGAAGTTGGTACCTAATCAAGGTCTTCCTCATTTTAGCACGTTTGAACAAGGTTTCATGCCCTGTCCGAGTTACGCTTAAAAGTGTTTTAAGTGCATCTTTAGACACAACAGATAATTGTCACAAAGCTTCTGCTTTGTCCTTGTGCTTCTTCCTGACACCAGGAACACACAAAGTCCTGGTTTTGAAAAGAGTTCAGCTGAAGGGTCTTCACATGTAGGCTGACGTCTTGGATTTGACACCATGGCCTATGTTGCAGAGCTTTACTTATAAATGATATTGCTGGACACCGTAGTAAATTTAAATACGATTTTCAACAGGATTCAAATAAAACTATGGCCTTTCTTTCGCTAGTAGCTAATTAGCACACAAATCTGTCCCTTTTTCTGTCACTCACACAAACTATATGGAATAATTTAGAGGCATAACAAGAGGTCACAAACTTTGCCGCTAAAATGCTTTTTTGACAGCACGGCTCTCTTTGCCCAGAGACATCACGGTTGTGTGTGTGACACTTTGTGCCTGGTGGTCCAGGCTGAGGAGGGTGCACAGGGTGGGTATTGTGGGCGTCAACATCTGAGAAGGTCATCCAAACCCACTTCATATTCCGTGGGACAAACAGGCCTGTCTGGAGAGTCTGTTCCAGCAGAGGAGGAACCACATCTGCAAGTGGCCAGGTATTTCATAAAATAAAAGGGACTGATCCCCTCTTCTGACTATAAAAACAGCAGAGAGTGGTTTCAACAGAAAACATATAAGGTACAATGTTTTTTATACAATTTTTATGCTATTGTTTTTTAATATCTGATATGGCCCAGTAAATTCAGTTTCACCAGTAAGAATGGCAAGATGTAAGAAACTAGACCTAGTAAACTTCTGAAAAACATTCATGAGGTGCTAGTTATTAGCTATCATCACTTCTAACCCATGAACTGCGTTTATACTTTTCAAGGTTAGGACCACAGGGCAACTTGGAGTGGAAGGGAATTCAGGAAGTCTTGTCCAAATTCCTTTTCAGAGCAGGATTCTGGCACTGCCACAAAATGCAATGCTTTATCCAGATTCCTTAGCAGGTAAGCATTATCCTCTCCCTACTTGCTTAATGTGGCATCATGACCTTGATCCTAAATGCCTTTGTACCGTGATTGCTTTCACATTTGGACTGAAGTCTTTATTTTTTATGCATCTTTTGAATGTTCTTCCTTGGGCTAATAGCCATTCTGTGGGATCTCTCAATGGTTTAAATCAACAGTCATCAAAGGAAAGCCATTTTGCTGCCATAACTTGAGGCCAAAGAAGTATTTTGAAGTCATGAAAAAATTCTACTAACATTTAACTTGATAAGTAGCCCCTAGCCATGACCTAGTGTTCAGTCACAGAAATTCACATATAAAATCAAACCGTATTTTTAATGAAAATCTGTTTAGCTGATTAAGTGCAGATAATCTGCTTCTATGAGAAGCATCAATTTTAGATCTATGAGAATATGAGCATCAATTATTTTTTATAATTCTTTAGATTTAGGTTATTGGTTCAAAACAAGTTAAAGTGAGGCAGTATATTTCAACTCACAGTGCACATTCACTTGTAGTCATTGACAGACATTGCAAACAATCCATTTATTCATTAGAGAGTGCCAAAAATAGCTCAGCAGTTTCTGTTTTGCTTCTATTCATAGATTTCCTCATTTCATGTTAATCACTTCTTTCAGCACTTGGCACCTTGCAAAAAAAATTCAGAACATCTTGAATTATTAGTTGTTTACTGCATTCACAAAATAAAAATGAAAACATAATACTAATAGCACTTGGTAGCGAGTCCCACGTAATGAGATTGGGCCATTTGAATCCTCTGTAATGTACCCTGCCATTTTGATTAATATCATGAATGATAAAGTAATTTCAAGCTCATAGATGCATATTCAGATGTGTGAAGACAATGGTTATTTTAAGCATTTCTTGTTTAAATGTAGAATTGGAGAGTCTTAATTGTTATTCTAAATTATCATCATAATAGTTGAATTTGGTTTGGCTGCTGTATCTCTTGATTAAACCTTAAAGGTGTATCCATTCGTATATTTTTAGGATTCCATTTCATTGTTAAATGACTGACATTTCAATAAGAGGCTGAAATTAAGCCATAGCAGAAATTGAAGCAGATATGGTAACATTGACTTCCCCAATAAATCCTGTCCCTAGGGCCTTTTTGAAGAGGGCTGTAGTTGTTGTCTCCTAAATTGTTTATTGAAGAGGTTTTACAGTAATGCAACAAATGAAATCCCATAGACAGCATTCTATTTCCCACAAATACTGAAAAACTGATATGAAAATTTCCAGTGTCATAGTTTATGGTGATCTTGTCCTGAATAAACTCATAAACACTTTATTCTGCCATTCGGTTTATATGTTGCTGTCTCACACTTGGATTGATGGTTGACAGCAGAGGTGTATAAATTATGCATGCCAATTTACTGAACACCATTAAACCCAAAGAGTATGGGTAATTTCAATAATTATACATATAAATAGTATTATTAGCTCTGTCAAACTCAGTACCTGGATAGCATGTCAGTATATAATATCTACTAGGGATTCAAAAGGTTCAGGATTTTGCATGAGGTTGGTTACTGGAGAGGCTCCAGCTGCCATTTCTGCACAGCTCCTACCTGTATATGCAAATAGACACCACGTTTAAGATGCAGAAAAGCTTTGCTGTTGGCTGCTCTGTCCACATCTGTGCTGTATCGTTAGAAAGAAAAAGGTAAGAACTGAAAAAATAATTACTTTGGTAAATACTGCACCAGGGGAGTTCATATTACTGCCACCAAAGAACTGGAGAACTTTTCCTCTGTATTGCTGCAACTTTCAGGTATCTGTTAAATCCCAAAGCTCCTCTCAAGTGATGTGCCTGGAAATGGATTTCCACCCAGGGAGGAAAGCTTCCACCCTATTACTGTTTACCAGCTCCCCTTCAGAGCTGTCTACAGGCCCCACTGTGGTCGATGTTGTGCAAACACATAATGAGCAACAGCCACAGAAAACTGCTTTAAATGGACAAGGAAGACAAAGGATTGGACAAACATCGGCCAAACTTCCACTTTCATCAATTGTTTCAGTGTCTGGTAAGCTTTAGATGCACTGCACAGACACAGCACTGTCAGCCTGTGCACATGGAATTCTAAATGTGTCAGGAATTTCCGAGTGAAAGTCTCACAGAAACTGCTGCTAAACAACCTGACATCCGCTTTCGAAATCAGAAGTCTCAACAGAAGTGCTGGAAACAGCAGGTATGACCAATTATTGTTTTAATTTCAAAACTTAGCTCAGATACAGAGAGAAAAAGTGATTCTTTTGCTCAGTGTGAGTGTATCATCCTGACCACTGGAAATAATGGTGCAAAAGAGATTTAATGTGAGCAACATGATGATTATTAAACCCAGAGTTAAAAAAATATATATCCTCTGCAGTCATAATGTTTGAACAGTGTTCTACACATCCTAATTGCATATTTACATAAAATGCTTGTACCCACACAGAATTCTGATTTGGCCTTACAATAACCTTTAGAATTCTATTAAAACATTTTTTTTTTACATTATTCACTACAGAAACAATGTGCTTTTGACCTTTATTTTTTTGACATTGCTACCAATGCCTCAGTTCCATCTTGACTCCTTTTAAGACAATTTGTAGGTAACAAAAATAATTTAAATTAAGTAGTGTAAATTATCAAGCATGGAAAAAGAAGGAAAATGTAGAGTATGGAAAGGAACATAAAACATAGCCTGTAAGGGGAAGGTAAACATAATGGCTATGTATGATGTGTTACAAAACAGCAATCAAGGGGGAAGAAACTCTTCAGAATTTACAGATCATCAGCAGCTCTTCCTCCAGTAGGAAAGTACCAGGGAAGCACAGGAAACTTACTTTTTGGTCCCCTCAGTTTATAAAACACCCTTTTAGAAAAGCAGAGGGGATTCCTTACATTGTGTGACCCTGAGGGGAAAGGATGGTAGTTGATAAAACAGGTTGACTTCTTTTTCCTTCTTGACAGCAGCCCTCTGAAGTGTCTGTGCAGAGTTGCCTGAGTTGTTTGGTTATCCCATGCATTGGGAAGCTCTGGAAAACCCCGAGCTTCTCCAACAGCCCGTTGGTAATCCCTCTCTGCTGCTTAAGCAGGCAGTAAAATATCTCGCCCACAGTTTTCTGGTCCCTTTTTTTTCTGTGATTATGTTACTAACTCCTGGCTACTCTACACTGTCAAAGAGGATCTGTTAATAAATTGAAACAACCCAACTGTTGCCACGTGTTGTCAGCTGATAGCAATCACTCATGATTACTGCACCAAATGCCTTTGGCACTCAGAGCAGCACACACCACACAGCTGAAGCAGATCAGCTAAGCCCCGCAGCCACCAGAACTACAGTGAATTACACCAGCTCCAGATTTGGCCATGCTTTTCGGGGTTTGGCCTGTGTGTCATGTTGCATGCTCTGACGAAGTGTAAGCACACTTGCAGAGCCATCTGCAAGGTCTCCTTTAGAAGGACAGAAGTAATTGGAAGTTCCTGCACCTCAAGGATCTCTTTGGAATCTGCTGAAGCGCCGGTCCCTCGGAGCCGTTCTCCCAAAGCTGTGTCCTCTCTATCCTGCCCACAGACACCTTCAAACACTGCACCAACCAATAACAAGCTCTAAAAGGTAGTGATACAACCAAGAAACACTTCTGTCTCTAGTTTATTGTATGGAGGTTATTATTCAGGACTGCTAAACCGAGAACAGACCTTCTGGAAGCACCATCTTGGTTCGTGACGAGCTGGTTGTGCTCATCAACCACAGAGACACAAACCACTGTGTGGCATTTAAGGAAGTGAAGAATCGTGACCAGGCTTTGTGCAAATCATGGGACAGATTTAAAGTCCTAGTCAGACTCTAGCTTGCCCACTGAAAGTCATGAAAGAGTGATTGTTTTATTTGCCTACAGCTTTCTGGCTGTGTAAAATTTTTACTTGACTACTCCTATGGTCCAGATCACAGCAGCAGTCTTACCTCTCGCTGACCGTACAACAGGAATATCTTTTCAGCCTGTTTTTATGGCTTCCCTTAAGACTTTTCTTCTGGATAGGAAAAATAATCATACTTCTTCCCTCTATGCCTAATGTACTTCGCAGGAACACCACCACCAGGAACAGTCAGAATCAGAAGCTGAACCCACAGAGCTGACAGGCTGCTCCCCACCCCCTAGCAGATGATTACTGGCGTGGTTGTGGGTCGCTGCCTCTGCTGTCCCTTCACAGCAGGAAGGTTTCTAAGTGTTATTTTCTGTTGAAAAGATAGTCCAATAATGCCACATGCAAGTGTCTCCTGCTCAACAGCATAACCACTTTTCTTTAACCAGAGCCCACCAAGGCTGCAGCCAATAAAATGGGGGAGATTAATCACAGAGTTGCAAAGTATTTGCTGCATTATTTACCAGTTTTTTACCAGTTTGCAATTTCTGAGTATTATTTTACTATTTTCTTGTAAAAATATCATGCGTTAGGAAAGGCCTTTTTGAAACTGAAAACTTGGAAGAAAAAATTTAAGCATGCATGCACACAATATTCAGCAGGCCAATTTTTCACATTACCCTACAAATAGTCCCACAAAAATAACACACCCAAATGTTTGTGACCATGTAGAAGCCCTCAAGATGAAAAATCCCTGGACTGTTTTTGTGAAATGCTCTGTCTTCAGTGACTCTCGCTGTTGCTCCTGCTTCCTCCTGTGTGATGGGCGCCTTGGAATAAAGCCTCTCTGACTACTGAAAACTATTGCCCTATTTCAGCTCTTGGAGATAAAAGCTGCAAGAGGAACAAGTCCGAAATGGCATTTTGGGAAGGCAGGGAATGATGTTATCTCTGAGTCCCTAGTTTTCCGGGGAGCTTTGGCTAAGTAAATGATATTTCTTTAGATATCTGGAAATCAGTGTAGATGGAGCAGGTAAACTCAAACCCTACCCAGCAGACAAAATTAATGTTTATATGAATTTTTTTTTTAACTTCTATTACTTTATGCATGCAACAGGTAGAATTTGGGATGGAAAGAGCACAAACATCACTATTATTCCCAGTTTTCACTTGCGAAGGTATGTGGACAAAAAGAACAGGCAGCAAAAATCCCATTTAGAAAGACAGAGGAAACTGTAAAAAGTCAGACTTGGTAAACAGAAAGGGGAAAACAATAAGGAAAGAAATATTTGCAAAATTTTAAGAGACTAAAAATCAAATTCAAAGCTATAAAATATTGCTTGGTGTTGTGATGTTAGTTAATAAACAGTCTGGAATACTGCAGGAGGTCACTTCAGACACGTACTGAACACAGTTAATTTCCATAGGAAGAAGAGACACAACCAGATTCTAATCCCAAAGATGCAGTCAGAAGTTACTCTGGGTAAGTAATGCATAGAGACTGGACCCCTTTATTAGAAAACATGTATACTTCACTGGGCTTGAAGGAGTTCCTCTTGCCTGGTAGCTCTCAAGAACACGAAGTCCTAAAGAAAAGTTAGTATTTGAGTTCTACTTCATTTGTGAAAGTAAATTGGAATTTACATTATTGATGAAAATCACTTCTTCATTTATATCCTAAATTAAAATCCAGTAGAGTAAAACTGATATTTTCCTTCCTGTGGCAATTTTTCACTATCCCTTACGATTTTTTTGTCTGAGCTTAGTTTGAATAAAGTCAGCTGAGCCCCACTGGCACAAGAGCCACTCTGAACTAAATTTTTTTTTTTTCTTGTCTTACTGGCAATTATTCAACAATCTTTATGTAGATCCACAGGACACTGAGAGGATAGAGAGAAGCTAGGCCAAAGGGAACCAAAAGACACTGCCTAAGTAATCTGTCTAATGAAATTATAATGATTACAGAAGGGGATAAAAGGAGTTTTTCTCACTGAAAATCCAAGATGCTTTTCTAGCAAAACATGAACTTATTCAAAACATCTGGATGCTAAGAGAGTTCCTAAATGTTCTGAGTTTGACTGTGGATCTAGGTCTGTACCCGAGGCAGTCCTGAGACATCCATTTGGACTTGAACCTGACCATCAATAAATTGGAAAGTTCTTCAGAGTAAGCGCTGTCTTTGGGTCTGAATAAGAGTTACTCTGACTTTGAGGGCTGCAGGTGAATTGGAGTTCTTTTAGCATATGAAACCGTCCAATCCGAGAGATTTACTTGGTATCCATTTGAATTATGCCTTATCTAAAATCAGAGGAGTGATCAAAACCTAAACAGTAAACACATAGGACAGCTTCTCACAAAATAATGCCACAAATAGCTTAAAAAAAGCAGGATATTTAGGACATCGTAAATGACCAGGAGCGAGGCAACGCAGTTCAGAAGCTAAGAGCAAAAACCTGAATTATGCCTATCGCATTAGCTTGTTAAACAGAAAGTTATCCTCATGTCTTTTGTTTGCTCTATTCCATTACTTTTTCTTTTCTGTCACCAGTGCTGGCCTTCCCAGGGTCTATCAACCTGTTAGCACCTGGTACAGCCTTGCTATGCCTCCTTTTATGATCCACCTTTCAAATATGTTACCATCTGCCTGAGCTAATTTCCCCTTCATCAAGAAGACATTTCTAAAAATGCTCAATTTCTTGTAGCCCTAAACTTAGTCCTCCTTTGTTCTTGGAGAAACAGGCGTTATTTATATCTTCCTGAACATCTGGAAATGCCTAGCGCTGCATGAACACGCCCTACACAGGAGAGTGGATCATCACAGCAGCCACTACGATGTTAAGGTGCTCTTCCTCCTGTTGCACTCTTTACTTACTGTGTTGACACAACAGATTACAACGAGATTGACATGAATTCTGACTGCACATCAGTGGTTGTCTTTCCTTTGTCCCCTGTCCATAACCCCTACAGGCTGTAGTCTCCCCTTTGTCTCTGCATTAACAATTAGGACTCTGTTTTGGCCTTTTTGTTTCCAGAGATGACTAAAAAAACCAAAACAAAGCCAGTTAAATCTTATTTAAAATATAAGTGGTGACTGCAGTGGGAGAGGAAGCCAAACAGGGCCGGAACCCTGCTGGTGTATGAAAAGACAAAACCGTCTAACTACACACCAAAATCAACTTCATGTGCAATAACCTCATGGAACAAAACCTGACCCACATCTTTGAAGAAAGCGGAATGGGAGTTTACATGGACTCATTCTTCATGCATCAAGGAAAGAGTGCTAGTGGGGAAAACAAGAGGCCAGTTCCACAGCCTTAAACAAAGTAGATGAGCCCTGTGCAACTGCAGGTAAGTCAGGGGTTAAAGCTGTCTCAGATAGCCAGAGGCTCCACAGCTGCTCCGAGTGTCTAATTGTCAGCATCTTCTCTCACATCCAGATTTACAGAGGACAGCAGGGAGAATGCACCTTTTCCCTCTGGGAAAAAAAAGCATGCACATCTTGTGCTTGTTTGTGTGTACACACCCATATAAACACACACAGATGCATGCAGGAGGTGGCCTTGCGTGTAAAGCAGACAGACAGTTTTACCCTCTTAATGGATCTGTGCCTGACTGGTGTTTCTGCATTGGTTTCTTTCATTTTTACAACCAGGATAATATTTGGCAGCCAGCGTATCTCAAAAGACTGTTATGTTGACAGTTACTTACTCTCTTCAAGGAAATGTGAAAGACTAGGATGTGAAAGACTAGCTACACTTGTCAATAAATGGAATGGATTAGATTTAACTTTTTAAAAATTTCTTTATTTTACTAAAAATTGTTCCCCAAAGCATTTTTTAAACACCTCTGACTGGGATATTTGCATACTCAATTTGCTTTATGGAAGCACAATATGTTTTCTGGTACAAGCTCATGAGAAAGCAGCTAAACAAAATACATTAGATGCAACATAACACCACCAATGACCCCAGTCTTGGGAAAAGCAATAAAGGGAACTCCTTTTGCAGCTGCAAAGTACATTTAAGAGAGTGGCAGGGCCATGTGAAGGTCCTACTAGAGATTCCTCATGCTCCCTGCAGATATTCACATTGGAGCTATTTTTCACTGTGCCCTCTGCTATCCTTTGCATGGAACTCATGAAAAGGAAGTAAGAAAATGTACCTTTTTTCTAAAACTGAAGTCACAGCGGCTCCATTTTCTCCCTGATTTTAGATGTAAGCCACTACTCAGATAGTGTTTGCACTCCAAGATCAGCAGAGGGAAAATAAAAAGCTCACAAAAGGATAGAGTGAGAAAATACCCTCAGAAACAGGAAACACTAATATAAACACTTGTTAGAATTTTGCAATCGGGACCAAAATTGACCTGAGAGAACACTTTTAAACTGCCTCTGAACTGTTGTTGCACAGTTCACTTGATTTAGAAAAGAAATTGAATCCCAGATGACATCAAACCTGCTATAGATGTTTATATCTTGGAAAAGGGAGAACTTTTTCCTGCAGGGCTTGAATCAGTGTTGCTAATTCCCTTCCTCCCACACATCCAGCTGCCATAGCAAGCAACCTGTAGCAGCTTTCTCTCTCCCCAGAAAAGCACTCCCAGTAAAAACTGCAGCTGAGATTTACTCTGTGCAAGGAAGACCCTTTCACCTTCAGGAAAACAAGGTTTGCTGCTGTTTCTTTTAGGAACTCCAAGGCTTTCATCTTAGCTGGAAAAGGAAGGAAAAGCTTGGAAAGAGTACTTAATATGCAAGAAATTACAGATGGAAAATCCTTATTAGATCATTTAGCTCACTCATTTTCCAGTGCAGGATATTCTCTACGGTAATGTAGCAGTGATTTCATTGAAGTTACCCATTTAGTCTCACTAGCCAGAGCTCATCATTCCAGGGAGTATTGCCCAGGCAGGAAAATTTGTTCCCTCAGTCATCTTTATCAAGGGCTATCCAGAACAGACACAGATAAGCATTGAACCACCGTGGCACTACACAACGGTGCTAGAAAACACAAGGAAGATGTTCTTGCTCTTTGAATTGGGCTTTTAACACGACATAAAAAACCTCCTCAGACCATCCAAAGGCAGGTACAAGATGTCTGGGTTACCATACAGCCTGCTGTAGTCAGTGGTCAAGTTGGATAATCTGCAATTTAACTGAAACTGCAAAATGAGAAGGAAGGAAAAATGAACAAAAGAAAGATTAAGGAAGTAATTTTTGCTGTACACTTTCAAGGTCTCTTTTGTGGTCCGTGGGAGGAGCTTCCCATAAACCTCTTGATTGCTTCATTAAAATTCTCCTTTATAACTCTCTCTGAAAACAGCATGGCCACTGACAAAACTGCCTATCATAATGACAAATATTATGTCATTTTCCCCCTTCATTTCCTCTTTAATTACTTCCTTTATTTATTCACTTACTTTTTCTGTCAACCCTACTAAGGGTACAGGCCACCCTTTGATTCTGTTTTTGTGCAGATCCCTAAAAAATTATGTTCTGGTTACTGACTAGTGTCTGAAATGCACAGTAGTACAATATTACCCTCCAATAATATAAAATTCTCCCTCAAAGGCACTACTAATTTTCCAGTTTTCCCCAGCACAATGTACAAACTCGGACACATTTCAAAACCACAAGCACTGTGGAATTTGAGTGCTTTTAAAAATCTTTGCATCACAAGAGGGGACTTTCAGTTGTGTACACAAAGTGAAATGCAGCTTTTCTAGGATCAGATCTTTGTCCTCATCAAGCCCTGATTTCACATTTCCATCAAGTTTCAAAGGTTATTATAAGTTGTGTACATATATACTTCAAATTGAGCTGGCTATCTAAGTCTACTCCACTACAAGCATTTTTTTCACAAAAAATTAATTTTTCCTTACACACCTAAGTTAGGTGGTAAAACAAATTTACTCCCTTAGGTGGTTGTGCTATTACACAGAAAAAATACCCAACCAACCAACCAACAAAATAGGTGGATCTGGGAATCTCAATAACTTTCCTTATAGAAGTCCTGCAAGCAAAAACTTGAAATTGAATACAGTCAGAGTGGCCATGTGGTTACTGAAAATCTAGTTTTCAAATATTTTAGGGCAATGCTGAAGAATTTTGAGCCAATGGAGGAAGCGTGGCTTTAGCCCCTAGAAAACAGCCTTAAGTTTGCTGCAGGTAAGGCACAGCTGGGGTCACCACAGGCAGATGTTTCTTTCCAGAAAGAGCACATGATTTAGTGACACATGCTGCAATTTGAGTCTAGAGAGGACTCTTTGCCCTCCCCAAACAAAACAAAGAGAGTTTTCCTCTTACGTGCTTAAAAGTTGGATATTTCTCAGGCAAAAGAGTGTTTGGAACACCACGTTTCATGTCTGCACACAGATGTAATCTCACAGTAAATTTACAATCGGATGGGAACTTTGTTATGAACTTTGTGGCTTATCTCTAACTTAAAGTAGTAATTGCTTTTCTTGCTTCTGGTTGCATATTGTTATGAGATGTAAATTAATCCATGTATTTTTTTCCACGTAGATGGAATGGACTTAATTAATTTTGTAGATCAGATAGAACAACTGAGTTACAGAAGGGGAGAAGCCTGTGCAACATCAATCTCAATAAAAGAAACAAACACGAATGAGAAACAGCTCATCACTTTGCTGATAAATCCTCCTCTCTGCTTCTAACCTTCAGTAAAAACCTGAACAACATAAAAACTGCTTCAGGGTTTCACAATGCTCTTGGTAGAGCATCACATTGGCACTGTAGTAAAACTGTTTCATCTTGATGTCTCTTTTTACAGCCACACATGAAAATACATTCTAACAAACCTCCAGCACATACCCGTATTTATGCTGCATGCTTTCAGAAGCAAGTTGCTGAGATGCTAAAATTAGATTAAAATAGATATTTCAATTACATTTCAAGATTATATGTGATCACATTCTTGAATCTTTTGGCTTTTATCTTGCATTAACAGATTTGTAGCACTGATAAATTATTCCTTCAATCAAATACCATTTTGTTTACATTAAATCTGAAACGTGATTGCTGTACCTTTTGTACAGCCTGGTAAGAGAAGAGCAAGTTTTATAGTGTCAGTACGAGTGCAAAGTAACTAATGAATATGTTTCTCCATACCTTTCACGTGCAACTAGATCTGTGTGTCTCGTGATAATAGAAATTGTATTTGGTTCTCCTTTTGGGTTCATTCTCAAGGTGCAATGGCAGGCATCAATTCTGTTGCCTGGGATATCCCTGGCCCTTGGCCTCAGGGGTCCAGCTCCCTCATACAATATGCCCTGCACCTCTGCTCCAGTTAAAAACAAAGACCAGAAATAGCAAACCATTCAAACAGAGCTAAATAAACTGTGAGTGCAGACATTTACCAGCACTCTCAGGGAAAGCCCAAAATGTTCAGCATGACCTCATGCTTCTTCCTCACTCTCTTGGAGCTCCTGAGGCCTTTGGTTGCCACATACACTGCCTGCAGGCATTGAGCAAACAGATTTCCAACAGACCCAGAGGCTTCATCCCCTCTCCTGCAGCAGTCCTGAAGGAATATTATGGGCTCCCCCTTGCTCAAGAAAGAGTGACATGGAAAGCATCCATAGGGAAGCGGGGGCAGGAGGGGCTACAAGCATCGAATTACCCACTGCACAGAATAGAAAGTACATGAACAGCAGGGAAACAAAAGTGGAGTACAATAACCCACTGTCAAAATGTCAGAGGAGTAAGTGGGGCTCAGATGATTTTATATCAGTTTGTGTAGGCAACTTGGCAACCCAGAAATACCCAGAAAGCACAAAGGGAATGGGAATGCTATAAATGCTACAAATTGGCACATAGTCTCAAGATATACTCACGGCAACTTTTACACAGAGAGGAGCTCTCTTAGATAATTGCAGGCACCACGATGCCTGCTTGCTTCTTGCTCTGTGTTAGAGATAAAAGAGAATTTCAGAGCAGTGTAAGTGCTCATATGAACTATCGCAAATAACTTCTTCAAAGTCCTACTCCTGCACTTAGAGCCAAAGAAAACGGAGCTTTTATCCACGGAATCATGTTTTCCACAGTGATTGACTCAGGGTTACTCCAGCTTTTCAAAATGTATCTGCATACCTTAGGAAAAACAGCACATGCACTCCTTCCCTATCATCAGGACCACAGCTAGGCTGCTATCATCCAATGATCTCCATTTACAGGCTTTCCATGGATTCAGGAAAGCACGTAAATGAAACATTTTAAGCATACAACAGGCTCGGTTTTAGCTTTGTCCATGCATCTCTAGGTTGCAGTCACACCAGTGACCTAGGAAAGACCAAATGAGAAAATCACGGAAGAAATGAAATGCAGCTGGATTGGAGAAAAAAAAAAAAGCTTGCAATCTTTCCTAAAAGGAAGCTCTTGAAAGCATGTGTGCTCTCTTGTCTTTGGAAGTTCAAGGTAGAAGCCCTACTTGAAAAAAAAAAAATCCCTAAAAAAATGTGTTAAACAATAGGAAAAAGAGACAATCTAGAGGTTTTCAGGTTAGATTTAAATTCTACTTTTCCCTCAGTGTTTTCCTCCTAGTAGCAGGTATGCATGCATTTAAGTTTGCTCAGAAAATACTGATTTTTGAAGCATTTGTAGAACCAGGTCCTTACCATGCCCCACTTTTAAATCACTTCCAAGCACTTTCTGGCATGTAACATGCAATTATGACAACCCAGAATTCCTCTAGTTTAAAAAAAAAATACAAGATAAAGCCCACAAAATTAATAATTATTTTGTGCAATAGCATGAATAGCTTTTCCACCATCACTGCAAACGTTCTACAATGAAAACAGAGTGAAGGGAACACATATCAATCCTTCTGGCAAAGTTATGCCTGACAGAGAGGGCTGCCTTGAAAAGGGAAACATAACAGATTTTCACCGTGTTTAACAAAGCAGGTTCTTCCTCATCTCCTGATGCAAAAATGCCAGGAAACACTTCTTGAAGACTTTATTAACATCTGCACAAAAGGGAAGAAGGACTAGGCCTGCTTTCCAGTTCCTTAAACCCCAAAATCACTGGCCCTCCACAGCATCACTTTAACATCACTCACCATGGCTGACTGGCCTCACGTGAAGTCAGCTCTGTGAGATCTGTTCAATTTTTTATCCCTCTCAGCAGCAGAGTGTTAACGGGTGGCAGGTTTTGGGGAGCAGAATCCTGTTTGCACACATTAAGCATGACACGGGGTAGGAGGCTGTAATTCTCCCAGCACAATGCGTTTCATAAATTCCACCCACTAAGCGCTGCGTTACCGAGCGGGTCCATTAGAGACGCAGCCCCTTCACTATGGAGTCGAGCTTTGCAAGCTCATAGGGCCATAAAGATGTATAAATTTTATTAGAAAAACAGATTATATGTGGGACCATGACATCACTTTGTAAGCTGTGCTATTTAGACCTGAAGTGATGAAATATATCAATGTCACGTATTGCATTTCCATTGTGTAGCAATTTTTTTGTGTCTCTCCCCCTTATATCCTCACTCTCTAATCTGTACAAATCCTATTGAATTCTACCAATGCCATTTGGATTGCTTGATCTTAAATTCATTTCATGACATAAGCAAATTCATATTCTGCTCTTCATCCCATCTTATGAGTCGCTTGTAAGGAATGACTGTGGCCCTAAAACTAATCCTTGCAGTTCAGCCATTAGTGCTTTCTCTTATTTAAGAATGTTTCATTAATTTTTGCCAAGGACCTTTTCTTGCTTTCCTTTTTCTCACTTTAATCATAAAATGGGTTCCCTGCATCTTCCTTTTAAGTACCACTGAGGATTCATTGGGAAAACACAAATATTTTCACCTGCAAACTCTAAAATACAACAGAAATTAAAAATAGCGTTTTTGTGTGAGAATACTGACAGTCTCACCTATTACAGCTTTTCCATTACAAATAATTTTAAGTGCATCGAAAATATTGCAGCCAATTGTTGCAAAGCTGACAGCTAATGCAAAATTACTTATCAAAGTAAAGAAAATTCAGCCATCTTTAAAAAAAATCTTAAATTTGGCAGAATTTATTTGGAACAGCATGGATTTCATACAGTTGTATCATTGAACCTCCCTTATGCAATCTTGAAGCTTTATAATCCGCTCCATCTTTTCACACTTAACAGCAAATGAACACATCTAACTTCAGTATTTTAGAAGATGACAAAGAGCTCTCACCTAAATTTTGTACTGACACTTGGTGAACCTTTCTTTCCTGACCACAAAAATCCCTCAAATTTAGGCATTTTCATGTGTTGGACTGATGGCAATGAAAGCAGTATTTGAACCCTCATGAAGACAATAGGAGGCTGGAAAACTGGACCAGTTCCCATGCTGGGTTCTAGGACAGAGGAAAAGTTATCAGAGATGGAAAGAAATTGACAAGACAAAGGTGAATGGATTCAAACTGAGAGTAGGTTTAGACTGGATATTAGAAAGAACTTCTTCACTTTAAGGGTGGCGAGGCACTGGCACAGGTTGCCCAGAGAAACTGTGGATACCCCATCCCTGGAAGTGTTCAAGGTGAGGTTGGATGGGGCTCTGAGCAACCTGGGATAGTGGAAGGTGTTCCTGCCCATGGCAGGGGGCTGGAACAAGATGATCTCTAAGGTCCCTTCCGACCCAAACCATTCTGTGATTCTATGAAAAGTTAAAATATTTGTGACTATCCACAGATAATTGGATAACATGAAACTGATTGGTTATTCCACAGTTGTAAGTACCACAGCAAGAAAAACCCCAAACTCTCTTTCCTGGACACTGACGAATGCTCACCCAGGCATATTTTGCTTTTGTGGCTGACTCCATTGTTTCATCCCATATGGCTAAAATGATGATAAAAAAGGTATTGCATTCTCAGGCTTGTTCCTCTCAATTCCCCAGGATTTTCATGCTAGTTTTCTTCTTCCCTGAACAAGGCTAAATGTGCTACCAGTGGTCTACATCAATGCCACCACTCCTGTGCAGATGCTGTCTCCTCAGTGTCAGTGCCATACCATTGGTAGGCTCCTCTGCCAGCTGTGTCCCTGTGGAACAGGAACACGTGCCTCTGTGGCTGCCTGCTACGTGTGCACACATATTGTCCGTGCTACACCTTTAACGTTACGTTAAACTGAGACAGCTGATGACAATTTAGTGAGAATTGCTTTAATGAAGTTAGTACAGCAGTAAACACATGCTCGTAGGCACAACAGAGACACCTAAATTAAATGGAAATGGATGACATTAGTATGTTTACAGAAAAAAAAAAAATTGGTGAAATACACATTTAACATTTTTATATCCTATTTAGTGCAGTTAAAGAAGATCTCAGCCCGCAGACACAGCACACAGCATTTTAAAGACCATTCTGTCAATAGTTGTACTTATCTGGCGTTCCTTTTCTTTCTTATCTCTCAAAGAGAAAGATTTTCCAGACACAAGAAGCTGATGGGCCACTGTTTGTGTAGAGCACTATTCTGTGCTGAAGGGACACTGACCTGCCAGACCCTTTGGAAATGCATTGATACTGAGAGGCTCAAACTGGCAGCATGGCAAGGCAAATCCCTTTCTGAAAACAGCTGGAATGTTACCCAAAGAGAGCCAGTAATGCCCTCAGAGCCCTGGAGGACAGTGTTTCCAATGCAGGTGCATTTTCCCTGTCCTCCAGCTCCATGGAAATCAACAGCGTTACGCTGAACATGGCTAAGCTATCTTGGTGGGATGCCTTTTCAGCTTCTTTTAATGCACACAGAAAGGAATTTTGTAAGACAATGCTAATAATAAGATGAAATTGTCGTGTCTGAATGAACATCAGCATGTAGTTACAAAGGTGCACCTATTTTGACCTCAGCTGTCATGTTGCACATGGTACTCTTTATGACGAATTACCTTCAATCTTAGGGGTTTTTTTCTCCTCCTGTTTCTTTTCCTTCCTGCTGTGGAGTGGTTTTTATTCATTACTGGTGGAAGGCTTGTCCTCATTTTATTTTTTTCCTCCTGCTGAGGTGCACTAAAATAAATTAGTTTAATACATTTTATAAAGGTAGTTGGTTTAATTTTCCCTTTGATACATCTGATGATACAACTGCTTTAATAAATTGGTATTAAGATAGTTTGGTTTAAATGTTTTGTGATTTTCTACCTGCTGTGGAAGACGCCGAGTACTTTAGTCAAACATTTTTAGAAGTGCTGGAATCAATTTCTTTTCCCCTCATATTGCTGCCCTGAAGATACACATTTGGCACACTAAGGATTTATTTCTTGAAAATATGAAGCAGCAGTGTAGCCTGGTTGGTTTGATTGCTTTGATTCTAAGCTGTTCAGAGCTTAGAAATAAATTTCAACAGGGAAATACAGTCATTCTCTCAGAAACAGAGCTTTTCGTATCAGAATAGCTATATCTAGGTCTGGTTATGATTTTTGTAAGGGTTTTGCTGTTTTTACCTGTTGGAGTGTTATGTACATGGAGAGCAATAAAAGCCTGACACAAAGAAGTGTACAGAAATCCAAGTCCTGTTTCAATGGGGATTTACATGCTTAGAGTAGAAAAGCAAGGAATTCGGGTCTGAAAGCTTTCCAGTTGCTCAGGCAAAATCTCTCAGCCAAGCAGCTCCACGTGGCACGTGCCCAGTCACCACCCAGAAATACCCACAGCAAGCAATGCCTACAGTAACAGGGCAATTAACAAAATAGGTAGAAGTAGTCAGATATCAATCTGGGATAAACAGTGGTGGCTTCTTGACTCTAATGTGGCTGTGAACAATTAGTTTCCATGAGTATTTGACATGCAGAGAGAAGCAAGGGTACCAGAAGTACCCCACACAGAAATTGATGACCTTTGTAAGGCAGCATAGGGGAAATGTTTTTAAAATACTGTAAGAAAAGAAAGAGTAAAAGCTATGGTGTTGAATATTTTTACCTCGAGTCTTTAGATTTGTGCACAATCAGAATAAAATACACAAAGGCAGCGCAGAGCTGTGTGCTTCCTTTTGACTAAACAGGAGCGTGCTCTGTGTCCCTTAATGGCTTCGTTACAGTTCTTTCCGTGGTGGAAATAAAGCCATTCGTGTGGAAACACAGGTAGGATGGGAGCTGACATATATAATATTTATGCTCAGGCTGATCTACAGACAAGATACCCTAGTGATAAGCTAAGGGATGCTGGCAGCCTGCACCCATGCTCCACCAGCATTTAAAAATTAAAATCTGTGACAAAAGAATCCATGAAGAACTGTAACCAAGCACAGAAAAAGGAGATGGAAAAGAAAAAGAAAAAAGGGAAAACATCCATTTCAATTCTGTCACTTTTTTCCAATATTGTAGGATAATGTAAAATATCAGAGGAGACTATGAACCAAAAGTCTTGATAGACAAACCCTAGAATGAAAACTTTCCTGAGGAAAAAATAGGAAAAAGTTTAATCGTGTCTTAGCATACAAAATCATCAAGCTATTCCTTATTTGGATCCTATTCCAACAATCAAATCTAAGACGCTTGAGTATATTTACAGTTGGATGATAGCTACCTAGAGATCCCAACCGTAAATTAATTGGGATGCAGTCTGATGGACAAGGTCTAGCAGCAATTAACTGCATCACCAGAATTCAGTTGTCCTGCTTCTGTCAACACCACTTTTTTTGGTAAATAATGATGCAATTATACAAAACATGCAAAATCATTATGGAGTACTCAGGACCAGAGAGTGATAAATATTATTCACATACAGGCGTGCAAACATTATGGGATGATTCCAAGTGTAGCCTAAACTCTCTTTATTTAGTGGTTTTATGACAGCCATGTTTATTTATAAGAAATAAATAATGCCAGACGTGTGTGTGCAAACACACAAATGTCATATTCTTAAGCACTTGTTTTAAATTCTGCAGGAAGAAGATACCCCTTCCCAAATGATTTAGCACAGCATAATGACTTAGCAGTTATTTTAGTTCCTTTCAGAGAAGTAGAAGGTATTTCTTTCCTGAACATGGTTTCTCTTCCCTGCTAACAATCTCCTGAGACATTTTTCTGCTGCCAGTACCAAAAAGTCATAAAGTTGAAAAGTATATTCCAGATTTTTCTATCCCATCTGTCACACAGCCCGTTCTTGGCCTTCCCTCAGTGTCATGACAAATGTGCAGCACTGATATTTTATAAGAAACTGAACACCCACGCTGTGCTGTCAATATTTTTAGTCTCTTTGGCTTTCCAAGGGCGAGTATTTGGCCCATCACTGCTGTCATCTTCACTGGGGACATCCCTGAACAGTCCCCAGTGGGATCCTCCTGGGCTAGGCAGGCCCTGTCTCCCAGCAGGAGTTGGTTCAGTCTCTTGTAGGATGGTCTGGCAGGGGCTGCCGTGGCTTTAAAATTCTGTGACATTTGCGTACAGGGAAGAGGTTTGAAAACTGTTAACATAAGCAGAGGAGGAAAAGTGCCATTATACTCAATTAATAGCAGATAAATATCATTTGCTATCATTAAGTTTAACTCTGTCTAACAAAAACATGTCAACAAAGCAGATGAGACTTTTTAGCAGCAACACATGCTGCCTCCAGCTCCAAATGCATCTCTGATATTTCAACTCTTCACCTCCTTTCCATTTCATTCTCCCCTCTACCACTGTTGTGCAGTAAGGGAAAAGAAATTGCTTTCTGGCTTCTGGAGGTGACCAAAAGAAGCCTCTGAGGCATGTAATTAACATAATCTATTAATGGCACAAAAAGCACACTGCAGATGAGGTCTGGCTTCCCCCAAAGCAGTCAGACTGCCAGTAGTTCCTGAGAGCAATGGAAAGGTAAAAATCCCATGCAACAAACTCCATCCAGCTTCACCAGGCACTCACCACTTCCCCAGATGAAACCAACAGACCTCAGTCAGAAACGTAGCATTTGTGACAATACTTGCATTGAAAGAATAGCTGTGATAATGTCCAGATGGTAAGGGAAAAAATACATAAAAATCTCAGTGTAGAACATCAATTATTTTCTCATAACATTGCTTTTCAAAACACTGTATTTTTCAGCTGTTTTTTTCTGTCAGTTATCTTGTTTCTCTGAATTAGAGTTAGCTTATCCCTGGGCTTTAGCTATGGCTTGGTGGCTGGACTGAAGTGTAGTTTTAAAATGTATAAGCAGCATAAATAATTTTAGAAGAAAGGTCATCTGGGAAACCGACATCTAGGGAACACTCTGCTGAAGATCAGATAGCTCAGTTTTCCTTTTGTGGATCCAGGAAAAAGGGTTGATTATGTTTTTCTAATCTGTTCTTTTCTCTAAAGACAATCAAGGTCTTTTTAGATTAGTGTTTCAACACAGAACAAAATTACCTTAGTGAACAACAGAAAATATGCAAATTAGTTTGTATTAGGAAAGCTTTTGACACCAAAGTAATTAATTTCTTTTTTTTTTTTTATGTGCAAGTGCAGAGCCAAATTTAAAGTAGTCTTATTTACCCCAGATTTTAAAAATAAGGTGCTTTAAGTGGCACATATGACAGTTTGCTCCGTAATTCACTGGTCACTCTTCATTCTCTATTCTGTCATTCCAGCTGGCATCACAGAGGAAAGAAAACTATTTGGAACGAAGAATATTTTTAGATATTTCAAAATACAATTTAGCTCAGTTTTTATCTTTTAGTCGTGGTTGAACCAGAAAAATAGAAAAGAATCTAAACCGCAAATTTTATCACTCATTCTTTTTACTTAAAACTCGATGCTCACGATTAGTTTATGACAATCAGGGAAACTAATATAAACATATTAGTTATAAATTCAGGTCCAGTTTCAAATATGGGTCATATTGTGACATCAGTTTGTGCAAATATTTATAACAAAACTTTTTTTTTTTTAATGCAAGAGAACAACTAACTTTATCATCTGCCTTCTCAATGCACTGGAAATAATTACATAAGATACATTCATGTCCCTAGGAGAACATTAGAAATACTTTCTAGTGGTTTTTGTGCACACTTTAGGAATATTATGAGCACAGATTAGTGTCCATTTACTTAAGTACCATTTGTGGGGGATGCACAAAGTTAGCATCTAAACCAGCAATTGTACAAATGCTCATGAAGTGGACAGATAAACAAATAATGGGACATAATGCATGAGGCAAGACAATTTGTTGGGTTTTATTAGCATCTAGTTTTGTTATTCATTATCCCAATGAATATGTCTTTTATTTTTTCAGCCTCTTTTCCTGGCAGGATTACTGTTCAGCAAGAAGCAGCTCCTCACGAGTCTCAGAGGATGGCTGTCACACAATATAAGGTATTTTCAGTCTTCTTATGTGGTAATCACCTTCCCAACTCCTCACCGTTTCTGACACAGAAAATATTTACTCAGATAAGGTTTGCTACTGCAGAGGCAGTAAAAGAGCTCACAAAAAGTTACTGGTTTTCTCAGCACAGTAACTCTACAATGCAAATGTTCATCTTTTATTCATTCGTTTTTAAACAACCTCATCCATAACCTCATAATTCCTCTACCTGGGTGTTTCCTATCTACCTGTGCACTTGCATTTTCCCTTGGATTATAACCGAAGTAAGGCCCTTGGCTGTGACAGAGTTGCACAGGTTATAAATCAGAGGCTGGTGTAATTTGTGAATTTGCTCCTTTCCAGTGCAGCTAAGGCTGCTTAACCCAGGCAGGCACATCCCTACATTTCCCTTCCTTCAGTCTCTCTCTGCCCCAGGCAGAAACAAACCGAAGATGAATTCCCTGTTTAACATACAGAGATAGGGAAATTTGCTGCTAATTACAGTGGTTAGAATTCCTAATGGGTAGGAGGGGGGGGTCTCCCGAGACCACCCCATTCCACAGGCAATTCCCTTAGGTTGTTAAGTTTTCCTGCTCTTTTTCAGAAAATTTCTTAACAAAATTACTAGCAGCCTTTATCAAGCTGATATTGTAATTACTTTTGGGAAACAAATGGTATCTGAGGAAAAAGAAAACCACACTTCCATCCTTAATTTAGTAATGGGAAATTTAGAGAGAGAGAGAGCTCTTAATAAATTCTCATGTCTTTCGCAAATGGGATGAAATAGGCCACTAAAAACTTCATTTGGGAGGTTAATATTAACAAGCAGAACTGTGACCTTAAAAAAGTAAAAAAAAAAAGTCTTTAGTCTTACAAGTCCTGAAAAATTTTGACCATTCACAGGAATCTGGGGAAGAGGAGCGTATATGCTCAACTGTCCACTTCCGACATTTCAGTGCATCACCATCCTTTCCTTCTCTTTGTAGAAGCAAAAGACTTCTCTTTTCTTGTAGACGCTCCCATTCTCTCTGAAAAGCTCTTACAGATGATGAATAAAAAACCCCAGTCTGAACTCCTGCCCTGACCTTGCCCTCTCTTCTCATGTTAACGGTAGCGAGTGTGAGGAATTAATTCTTTGTTTTCTTACAAGCCCGGACAACACTTAATGAGGAAAACTGTATAGTTAGCCTGTAGGAATCAAGCCTATGAGCAAGAAAGGCAGGATCCCACTACAAAGCATTACACAAGAGTTCTGTCTGTCCACACATCCTTGGAGTAGAAACCCTACAGATCTTCCCTTTCCTTCCTTCAGCTTTTGATAACTGCAATCCTTTGATTGACAAAATCTGTAATCATTTCCATAACCTCCACGCTCGATACTTAATGTAGAAGCTACCAGAGGCTTGTATCCTTAGAGTGTTGCTATTATTCCAGTTTGAACTTCACACTCCTGAGTAGCTGATGCGCATCACGGTCATAGATTAAGCACATGTAAATGCAGACTTCTTACAAGGAGACGTTGCACTTCGTGAGATTGTGGACTGACAATTTTGTGTTGAGAGTGGGTCTGAGCAGAGTCTCCTCCCACTGATATTAATACTCCAGTTCCCATCTCTTCAACATGAACACAGTCCAGCACTGAGGGTTTTTACAGAACCCATTCACAAGTCAATTCTTGATGCCCAAACATGTGGCGGTGCCTCAGCCCTCTGGAGGGCTGCAGCGCCTTCGTAGTGCCACATATGTGTGTTCCCCCCTCGTGTTTGTATTCCCTGTTTATTATGTATGTTCTCCGTTCAATATGTATGTCCCCTGGTAAATATTCATTATGTTCTCGAAAGTTCTGCTCACTTCGACACCCCATTGGTTCCTCCCTGCCCAGTCCCTCCTTCCCCAGTTCCGATTTGTTCCCCGGTTGTCCCTCAAGTTTCCCTCCGCCCATTTGCCCTTCCCTGATTGGTTG